>OZ007578.1:42167854-42307854 GCA_963931925.1 Onchidella celtica
AGAAGTTTGAGTCTGAGTGTCAAACCCGACGCAAAAAAGAATTGACTTAGTGCGCCATGGCTCTGCGAATGCATAGTTGTCTTGGGAGACCAAGTGTCAGGCGTACGTTGCTTGCAACGGGATACTCCAGCCTTTAGCCTTAAGGGTAGATTTTATTGCTTTCTCTCAAGGACATCTATATGAAGCAGGCGTTTCCCAACAATGTTGTGATCGATCGTTCCGAGGGCAACTTCTGACACAATATGGATTTACTAGCATAAAATGGCCGTTATTTATGCCATGCTCTCACCCGTATTGCTTCCCATGGAATTCCAGAATACGTGTTGAATTTGAATAAATCCGAAACCGTTAGCAAATGTCTGTGATATTTTCAAATGGGAACCATTTTTACCGCTAAAATCCTTTCGCCTGCGTTCAAGACTTGTCCGTGTCAACCACTCCAAACATCTGTAGTTGATGATCTCTACAATAAATTTCTGTATTTCCCCGAAGATATAACAGTGGTTTTATAGCTCTCATACATATACAATAATGATAATTTTACGTTTCCCACAGATGAAACAAAATATCGGCTGTTTAATATTTCAGTCGTTTTTCTAAATCACACTGTAATATCCTTTTCAATTCTAGGCATTCTTTAAAAATAAATGGTACGTACCCAACAACAACAACAACAACAACAACAACAACAAAAAACAAATCAAACACAATGACAACATGTATTAATAAATTAACAAGAAATGACAAAGACAATAACGACGACGGCAACTACGACAACAATCACTACCAATCTACCATAATTTGTAGATTGTACAGTGGAAATTTCTTACTGCCACCACATCACAGACTTAACTCATTCACTTGCTGTCTCTAGATTAATGACAATATTTTGTTTGAATCGACCTATAAAGAATTTCCTGTCATTTTTAAAGACGTCTGCGGATCATTATATTGCAATTAACACTAAACCCCACAACGTCCCCAATGTTCGTGCGTATCGTCTCTCGTGGAGAAGTTGTGATTCCTCTGAAAATCAGCTTACTGTCTACTCTATGCCAGAAAATAAACTGCTTTGGGACCGTTCCCTACAGGCATCACGGTCTGCTCAGACAGATTCTAGCAAGTATGTGTGTGTGTTGGTGTGTGTGTGTGTGTTTAAAAGAAGAAAAGAAAAGCCGCGCATGTTGACATTTACACATATCAATATTTTGTTGTCTTTACGCCCATCAAGTTCCAGCCCCTCGTCACGTCCTCGTGCAATGATATAGAGTCTAGCTAAACAGGATATAATATCCCATAACATTACGTGGCCGAAGCACTTTGGAATTTTCATTATGTTTGGAAGAATTCAACAGTATTTCCTGTGAGTGCCAGTGATTGTGACTGCAATTATTTTCCAATACGAAAGTGATTCTTATCCATTATATTCTGTGCTTTTCCAGACTTCTCATTTCGGGACTGTCCATGGTATTCTTGAATACATTATACTTTTTATCACTGTTATCATTATAATTATTTATATTATTTTCTTTCTGACCGCCTTCTGAACTCCACGTGTGATTTTTTGTTTATTTCTGAAGGTGAACTCTGCCATTCAGGATTATATTTTGAATATTGTGGTAGTCTTTTGTGACATCATCAAATTGTGTTTGATTTTGACTTGGTACAAGACAAACGTGTTCTTTAGTCACACAAGATTACGTTGTGCTCTTCATAGTCTTTTGACATCCAAAATCTTGGCCAGACAATGAATGACCAGCGAAATGAGAATACGGCCAATCGCTGTTTGAGAACGTTGAGTGACAGGCAGTCGTAAGCCAATCAAATTAAAGTCTCTTGTGGCTGTCATATTTTCTCATCACGTCTTAGCCAATCAGGATCAATTACTATGACCAGCATGAAGAATTTTCTCAAGTTCAAAACGAGACAGAACAGCTCGGATCTCCGAAAGTTTGGCGAGGAGTATTACCTGAGGGAGGCCAAACTCTGGAGACCCTTCCGTCTGTTCGGTGTCTTCGCCCATGTCTCGGCCATGATCTTTATCTTGACGGCCATTGCAAGTTCAAACTGGATAAATGGCAAAGGTAAGGCGTTATGATTACTTTCTTTTGTTGGTTAATCGGATTTACTCCAGTAAATATAATCACTGCAAGAACACACTGAAAAAGGTGGTGTTAATGCCCACACTACGGAGCCATCCAAAATTTGATTTTATCATTTTTTGCCAACCCTCTCCCAGCATGGACGCTGTTCATAAGCCCAACTTGAATCCCTCTCGTCCTTTAAAAAACAACAACAACAACAAAAATGCATAGGGTCATTAGAATGTTGAATTCATGATTGGCCTGGATGATTTAAATGTTTAAGCTGCATACTTTTGCATTGACAATTTTTCTATTTCACTAGACACATAGGATGTTTTCTATTTTATATACAGCTTATTTGTTGATCAAAAAAAAAAGTGAGGGAGAAGAAAACTTAACTACACATTTTCATACGTGAAAAACATACCCCCCCCCCCCCAGACCCCACCACCCTCAACCATGTACACTTTTCATATTGAAGGTAATTATCTCCCTCCCCCCCCCCCCCCCCCCCAAGAGTACATGCTTTGTGGATGCCTATTGTGCTTTTAATGGCAGAAATAACAGTTTAATAATGAAGAAAAAGAAATAGAATATTCCACATGATGGAAATGTTTTATCCTGAACCACTTCGTCATTTAAATAACTATCATAGCACTCATTTAAAAAAAAAAAAAACGTCCTTCACAAAAGATGATCAACAGACTCACTCGCACTTGTGGGAAAAATAACTGGAGAATTTCCATCCGCATCATTGAGAATGAGAATAAGATTCTGTTTAAGAGATTCCACTGCCCTTAACTCGTGAGTCAAATCTCATTTTTAACTAAGTCAAAAATTGGTAAAAAAAAAAAAATGATATGAAGAAAGTCTGGCGTGAGAAGTAATACCCAGACAATACAGTAAGACGCAAGGAAAAAGGGGGCAAAAAAATCAATATTTCGGTTAAACGTTTTAGATAAACAGAAGAAAAAAATGGATAAACGCCTTTGCTGCGATCCCGCACTTTTTCTGTGGTTTTTATAATATTTCCTCATTCTTAACTACAACTGTGTTGAATTTAGCTTGAGTGACTGTTACACGCCATCATTTTCCACCTCATGCCAGCTGCGTCATTTTCCAGGGTGGTATCGGAACAATAATGGAAGTAAGACGTGGATTTATAAAATATCCTACAACAGCAAAACAACAAAATCCATAAAATCCATAATACATTGACTAGGACAGAGGTGTGGGACAATGATATAATTATAAGGGATTTAGGTTGTCGTTGGCTAAAATTTGTTTGGTACTGAAAGGGTTATGAAACAACAGCAGCAGCAGCAGCAGCAGCAGCAACAACAACAACAACAACAACAACAACAACAACAACAACAACAACAACAACAACAAGAAAGAAGCAAACAAAAGTTGAACCACCTAAATAATAGAAACAACTTAAGATGTCATACAAAATTTTATGCCAGCTGGCTTTTGTATTAGCACTACAAATTGACAGAACAATGGCGTAATTCGATTGTATTGATATTTCACATACAGAACGGCTTAAGCAATCGGTTGGCATGCGCACGCGAGAGAATTATTCTTTGGTGTGTGGTATGTGTAAGTGAGGAGGACCGAGGCCGTGAGGGGTGGGGGGGGGGGCACAGAGCTGGCAATTTGGCGGGGGGGGGGGGAGCACAGAGGTGGCATTTTGGGAGGGGGCACAGAGGTGGCGTTTTGGGAGGGGGGAGGCAGTGATATAGGAATACGGACAAGTGCACATTACCGGTATGTTGCCCTCTTCAAAGGGGCTGGTCTGTTTTTTCAGTGTAGAAACAAAGGGTCAATTTAGAACTGAAGTGTCCAGGACGAAAAGAAGATTGGAAAGTTGAGAAACTGGAAACGGAAGAGGAAGGGGGTGCAGTAAATCACAAAGATAGAGAGATAAGGCAGGAAAGACTAGGCGTGAAGGAAGAAAACAGAGGAGCAACCCCAGCGTAAAGAATATTGATATGTTACAGCGAATCAAGGGGGACCTTTAGCACTAAATATTGATCAGACTGAGAAAAAGGACAGGAAAGAGAAAATATGAAGGAAAAATATAGAGCAAAATGACAGAAAAGAGGAAATCAAAGAGAAGAAGATAGAGAGAAAGGACAAGAAAGAGAAAATGTAAAGCAAAGAGATTAAGAAGCTGAACTGGAAAGAGGAAGTTGAAGGAAAATAATAGATTCTGATAAAATGGGAGAAGTTAAGAAAAATTGGCAAGGAAATAGATAGAGAAATGGGACAGGAAAGAGTGAGCATGAAGGAAGGAGATCTACAGATGGAGAAAAAGATTGAGAGAATCAAAACATACAGAAGACGCTGTGACCGGGGAGTTCAGACAACATGGCAGCCTCACGTTCCTCAAACCTAACGTCGTCGGAGGCGAAATATCATCCGTTTGTCCGGGCAAATAGTAAGTACACAGATATCGCCCGCAGCAATCAATACCCCACACAATCATAGTTTTGTCTCTCTGGATAAATAGCATGGGGTGAGATCCTACTGCTAACTGTCCTAGCCACCCTCAGCAGCGACAAGGGGAAAACCTCACTGGGTGCTATCAATAATGAAAAGGAGGCGAGGTGGGGGAAAAAAGTGTGTGTGTGTGTGGGGGGGGGGTGACTGGAGTGCGAATATTTGTGTTTGAAATTTCTCTTCCCCATTAACCGAGATCTTTAACTCTTTGATTGTCAAGCTCGTGCAAAGCTTGTAATAGGCCGAGGCTAGATGGGGAATGTAGACCCCCATGCCAAGCTGCCCTTGAAGCACTTTTGTTATTATTACTAAATACATTATTTATCTATATTTTATGTCTACTAATTGGCCCGCTGACTCGGGGAATGCACAGTTGTTATTTTTAAAACTGGGTTTCCATCAGCAGTGTGTACAATTGAGGCCCAGAACGAAGTTTTGCTATCATACTATTTAATCCTACTTTTGTTTTCTAGTCTTTATACATTTTTTTCAAGCTCAAAATTTGGGAACACTTCCTCCTATTCAACTCAAATGTAGCCCAAAATCAACGAAAGTATTAAAAATGCAGGGAACTTCAAATCCTTTGAAAATGCGCCCACGTACACCTTTAAGCTGGGTTCTCATGTGTACGGAAACAGAAACGGCAAAAAAATCAATCATATAGGAAAAAGAAAGAATGTTTCCATGTGTACGGAAACGGCGTGCGGAAACATTCTTTCTATTTCACTACTTGAAGTCTCTTTGACGTTTCCGTTGCCGTTTCCGTTTCCGTATACATGAGAACCCAGCTTTACATCTTTCTGTGTGTACTGTGATACTTTGTAGTATTTAAGGCTCAACGGTTAAGGAGTGGTTCACGATTACATTGGGGATCTTACTTCCTTTATGCTATATAAAATAATTAATCTGGTATGAATCGTCAATAAAATCGTAGATCTGCTTTCATTACAATGCCAATATTCTCTACCAAGCACCCCACCCCCCACCCCACGGCTCCTTTGCCTCTGCTAGGGAGGAATGGACCCCCTGAAAATCTTACGCCCACGCTAACTGTCCCACTTGTTGTAGTTCTGTAGTGGTGGTCGTCTTGGTGGAGATGATGGTGGAAGTAGTAGTAGTAGGCGAAGCAGTATTGGTAGCTCACCTAGGAGAAGCTGTAATCGATATAACATTGATTGTAGATTTGTTTCCACGCTTGCGGTGTGTCGTATAATTGTGGTAGTAATGGCAGACTTGTACTATTAGAAATGTTAGTAATATTGGTGATAGTAGTAGTAATAATAGTGGTAGAAGTGGTGGTGGTGGTAGTAGTAGTAGTAATAGTGGTAGTAGTGGTGGTGATGGTTGTAGCAGTAGCAGTAGTGGTAGTAGTAGTGGTGGTGATGGTGGTAGCAGCAATAGTAATAACAGTGGTGGTAATGGAAGTCGAAGTAGTGGTAATAGTAGTAGTAATAGTAGTGGTAGTGGTGGTGGTAATGGTAATAGTAGTAGTAGTAGTGGTAGTAGTAGTAGTGGTAATAGTTGTAGCACTAATAGTAGTAGCAGTAGTAGTAGTAGTGGTAGTGGTGGTGGTAGTAGTGGTAATACTAATAGTTGCAGTAGAAAGCAGCAGGGACATCAGAAGTATCTACTGTATACAAGCAGATACATTAATTGTATGGTATATAATATAGCAAGTAACAGTGGCAGTAAATTACATGGTATTTGTAGGTACTGCAATGTTTGCAATAGCACAGGACAAGCGGCAGTAATAATGACTTCAGTATATCGCGGCCTTTGTTCTTATTTATTCCAGCTCCACTTTTTGCATAACTGAAAAATTTTAATTCGACGTTAAACGTTTGCTGCTTTATTAAACATTTTTAAGTAGCTAGAATAAATCGGAACTGTGGAACAGCTTGAGAAGTGGCAGAACGCTTTTTAAACAAATGTCAAAGTGTGCATTTGTATTGCCTCTTGCTCTGCTAAAAGATCTTCATGTTTTTTGGGGTTTTTTTTCTTCAGAAAACGAAGATAGAACAAACAAGATCTATGGTCGCTTTATAGTTGCAGCACTGTAGTCATTTCAGTATCATCCATTACCATCAATATTGGGCGATTACATTAACGGGGAAAAGGAATGCGTTTTGTAGCGGCCGAAAGATCTTGAAGACACAGAGAAAATCGGGGAGGAGTAAGGTCTTCGTGCCTCGAGGAACTCGCGTGGCAAATATTGACAGGGAAAGCCAGATGGAGTAGACGAGTGGACACGAGGAATACAAGTAGTGTGGGGACTTCGGTCTGTACAATGGTGGAAGGAGGAAAAGAACGCTGAGTAAGTAGGAAAATCCCCAGTTCTATTTCCTTGGCAGAGATTGGGTGTCTAGCAAAGTGACAAACTGAGACCAGATATGAAGTATGTAAGCTTGGCATGGGGGGCGGGGGGGGGGGGGAGTAGGAGAGGGGCTACGTCCACGAAAATCGTACATGGAACTTGGGGGGGGGGGGGGAGAGGAGGAGTCTGGGAAGCGTACGTATGCTTTTCAAATATGGTAGTAAAGTGAAAGGATTGCTTTAGTCGGCACTATATATAACTAAAGGGGGGGGGGGTTGAGGACAAGAGACGTACTTTACGAATGCCCCCCCTCCCCCCAAGAGAAACGGTCTGGAGCTTTAGTCGGCACTATAACTAAAGGAGGGGGAGGGTGTTGAGGACAAGAGACGTATTTTATGAATGCTCCACCCCCCCCCCCCCCCAAGAGAAACAGTCTGGGGCTTTAGTCGGTACTATAACTAAAGGCGTCAGGTCAGAAAAATCTGCTACTGGTAACATGTAATCCAGTACAAACTGTTTCATGAACTGGTACGCTAGCATGGTATCAGTGGGCGTGCACCTGTCGGTGCAAACGGCCAGGGCGGAGGAGGTTTCATCTAACCCAACGGCCACATGCTAGGGCACAATGTGACCCTCAGTACTTGAGTCCTTCATATTGGCCCCCGGTAGCGGTGTGGTCATAGGCTTGTTTGCCTAAATCATAGACGAAGAATTGAGCAAACTTCCCAGACGCAGCTTCGAAGCTGGCGGCAGCAGGCCAGTGGTTGATTGATAGGGCAGATGGCAATATACCGTCACTCTGGCCTGGATATCGTGACACAGAGCATCCACCAGTATTGGTGTTCTTTGGTTTGGGTCTTTCACCCTAGTCAGTTGGGACTGCGAGGCTGTGGAGTAGCCTACAGGCAGCCGGTCAGGCAATATGACTGTCCCTCTGGCATCCTCCTGCACCTGGATACATTTCCAGTCGTCTTGACCCTGTCTTGCCACTTGGATAAGTTGTGTCCAGGCGAGAGAGTGAGTCTGATGTTTGCGCAGCTCTTTCTCACTATAAACAAATTCTTTGCGCCAGTCTTAACACTCACCTCGTCTTCTTTCATCTTTGTCTCGTCTTCTTTCCTCTCAAAATTCCAACGGCGATGGGCGAGTGCGGTGGCAGCAGGTTTGGATAGACTGGAAGCTGTTAGCACAGACCTACACGTTGGTGGCTGTGGGCTATGGTCGCTTCATCGTCGATTGAAGTGGAGGCGTGGGGAGGCAGCACCCACAGCAGCTGAGCAGCCTTATTTAAGGATAGCACTGCTCACCTCAACTGAGGAAGGGGCTAGAAAAGGTGCCCTAAAGAAAGCCCACTTCACATCACCCTGACTGGTATACCGCGACCAGTGGGGATCCCTTTTTGCGGTCGAAACAAAAAGAAATTCAGCTTACTCAGGCTAGGAGCCTGGAATATACGCACACTACAGGACAACTCAAACAACCCGGAAAGACGCACTGCACTTATTGCCATTGAGCTCAGCAGGTACAACCTGGACATAGTGGCACTCAGTGAGACCAGACTCCCTGATAGTGGCCAACTCAAAGAGCTCAGTGGTGGATACACCTTCTTCTGGAAAGGCAAGGGTGCAGTCGAACCGAGACAGCATGGTGTTGGGTTTGCAATTAAAAATGACCTTGTCAGAAACTTGCAGTCCATGCCAATTGAAATAAATGACAGGCTAATGACACTCAGGATCCCAGTTGGGAAAAGCCAGTCAGCCACCCTCATTAGCGCATATGCGCCCACCATGACAAACCCAGATGAAGCCAAAGACAAGTTCTATTCTGATCTAGAATCTGTCATATGCTCTGTCCTGGCAGCTGATAAGCTGATTCTCTTGGGGGACTTCAATGCTAGGGTTGGCTCCGAAATCTCAGCGTGGCCAAATGTTTTGGGCCCTCATGGAGTTGGTTCATGCAATAACAATGGGTTGCGCTTACTTACTTTGTGCGCTGAATTTGGCCTGTTCATTACCAACACAAATTTTAGTCTCCCCGTGAGAAACAGAACGTCATGGATGCATCCCCGCTCAAAGCATTGGCATCTCATAGACTATGTCATTGTGAGGAAGACTGAC
Source organism: Onchidella celtica (assembly GCA_963931925.1). Lineage (NCBI taxonomy): Eukaryota > Metazoa > Mollusca > Gastropoda > Systellommatophora > Onchidiidae > Onchidella > Onchidella celtica. Next base: position 42,176,875 of record OZ007578.1, read on the forward strand.
AGAAAGGATGTCCTGGTAACAAAGGCGATGTGTGGTGCCGAGTGACCACAGACTCATTGTTTGCAAACTCAGACTAACATTGAGGCGCAATAGACGCCCTCAAGGGAAAGCGCCACCTAAACGCCTAAATGTTTCAAAACTCTGCTCAGCTGAGAAACAGAGCGAGCTCTCATCAGAACTCTCCTCAAAATTGGATTGCGTGACTTTTGACCCTGAGAACATTGAACAGAGCTGGACTGACCTAAATACGACTGTACACTCTTGCGCCAGCAGCACAGTTGGTTTTCCTGTCCGCAAGCACCAGGACTGGTTCAATGATAATGATAATGAAATCAAAGTGCTCATCAAAGAAAAAAATGGTCTCATCCAAGCTCACTGCAGTGACCCCTCTTCCACAGCAAAAGCTGATGCACTGCGTGCATGTAAGGGTGTACTCCAGAAGAAGCTGAGGAAAATGAAAAATGACTGGCTTGAAGAGCGAGTAAGAGAAACTCAGAAATATGCCGACACAAACAACACTAGAAAGTTCTTTGAGAGCCTCCGAGCTGTGTTTGGACCATCCCGCTCTGGCACTACGCCACTTCTTGCGTCAGATGGTTCAACACGCATTGTTGAATTGAATGCCATAATTCAGCGTTGGGCAGAACATTTCGGAGGTGTGCTAAATCGGCCATCAAATATAAATACTGAGTCCATTGACCGCCTCCCTCAGACTCCTATTAATGCAGCTCTTGCCAAGCCATTCACAGCAAATGAGACCCGAAATGCCACAAATCGGATCTCCTTTAACAAATCACCAGGCGTGGATTCAATTCCTGCTGAGGTGTATGCCTTCGGTGGAGAAAAGCTTATTGAAAGGTTGACCGAGTTGTTCAATCATATGTTGAAAGCAGGGAAGCTGCCACAGGACTTCAAAGATGCTTCAATCATCCATCTGTACAAAAACAAAGGGGACAGCCAAGTCTGTGACAACCATCGGGGAATCTCTCTACTTTCAATTGCTGGCAAAATATTGGCAAGAATGCTTCTGAATCGCCTTCTTGATCACCTCTCGTCAAATGACTTGTTCCCGAGAGCCAATGTGGCTTTCGTAAAGAGAGGGGAACGGCGGATATGATTTTTGCTGCCAGACAGATTCAGGAAAAATGCATGGAACAAAATAAAGCGCTGTATATCACATTTGTTGACCTCACAAAAGCATTTGACACAGTGTGTCGTGAAGGCCTCTGGAAAATTTTGGCGAAGTTTGGGTGTCCACCCGAATTCATCACAATAGTGCGCCAGTTTCATGATGGCATGCAAGCTGCAGTCAAAAGCAACGGCAGTGTTTCAGAGCCCTTTGCTGTCACAAATGGGGTAAAACAGGGTTGTGTCTTAGCCCCAACTCTGTTCAGCATCATGTTCTCTGCAATGCTACAAGAAGCCTTTAGCTCTCCTCCTCAAGGGGTAAGCATCAAGTACCGAACTGATGGCAGTCTATTCAACCTCAGGAGACTTCAGGCAAAAACCAAAACCAAAAGTACTCAAGTCTGTGACCTACTATTTGCTGATGATTGTGCACTTCTGGCACACGATGAGGATAGCATGCAAAACTGTGTTGATAAGTTCTCTAGTGCCTGTGACAACTTTGGCCTCACAATAAGCACAAAGAAGACGGAAGTGCTCCATCAGCCTACTCCAGACGACAAGTATTCTGTGACCCCAAATATCAAAGTCCATGACAGTCTTCTGAAGGTGTCGGAGAACTTCACCTATCTTGGCAGTACACTGTCTTCCGCGGCTCGTGTTGATACTGAAATTCTCTCAAGAATCAGCAAAGCCAGCTCTGCATTTGGCAGGCTTCGAAAGAGAGTACGGGATGTTGCCGGCATTCGCACAGACACTAAGCTGAAAGTGTACAATGCTGTGGTCTTTCCCACCCTACTCTATGGGGCTGAAACCTGGACAGTGTACCAATCGCATGCCAGAAAGCTAAATCACTTTCATCTGGCCTGCCTTAGAAAGATCCTAAGGATCAAATGGCAGGATAAAATTCCAGACACTGAGGTCCTCAATCGTGCCAAGGAATTGAGCATCTTCTGCCACCTGAAAAAAATTCAGCTACGTTGGGCAGGACATGTTGTCAGAATGCCCGACTCCAGACTCCCTAAGCAAATCTTCTTCTCTGAGCTCTCCAATGGAACGAGGAATGTTGGGGCCCCAAAGAGACGTTACAAAGACACTCTCAAGCAATCACTGAAGGCCTTTGCCATTGATGTGAGTGAGTGGGAAAAGCTCTCGCTTGATCGTGCAAATTGGAGGGCGGCCCTTACCAGAGGCAGCAAAGCATGGGAAGCTGACAGAGTCCAGCAGGCTATCAAAAAAAGAGAACGGCGCAAGAAAAGGCGCAGTGGTACTGAACCAACGGAGCACTCTTGTCATTTATGCGGAAGGGTCTGCAGGGCAAAAATAGGACTTATCAGTCACATGAGAAGCCATAAGTCATGAAAGAACAGTCTTTCCATTCTGTCCTCTGTGTCCTTTAGTTCTCTTTATTGTCCATGTGTTGAAATTCTCAACAATTTCTGTTCTTTATTCCTCTGGTGTTGTTAAGCTCATCATCATACCTGATGGACGAACTATTATTATTATAACTAAAGGAGGGAGGTGTTGAGGACAAGAGACGTACATTATGAATGGCCCCCAAGAGAAAGAGTCTGGGACTTCAGTCGGTACTATAACTAGAGGAAGGGGGGGGGGGAGGGTTGCAGAGGACAAGGGACGCACTCTACAGATGGCCCCCAAGAAAGATAATCTGGGACTTCAGTCGGTACCATGACAGGAGGAGAAAAAGAACGTGAAGTTACACAGGAAAATCCCCAGTTCTCTTGCTTTGAGAGAGAACTGGACGTTCAGTGACAAGTATGTTATTTAAGACGTTTAGTCCAAGATGGCTAGGCCGTGGTTGTTTCCATGGTAATGAAAAGCAGCAGTGGATTGTGCTGGACCAGCATCCTTTTGTAGATATAGCTTTTTTAAACTATGCATTAAAAAAGGAAAGTCGAAAAAAGGCACCAGCAGTAATGTTAAGGTGACGGAGAATGTTCCGTGGGTGGAGGAGGCAGCATGGCGATGGTGCTGAGGGCCATTATTGGTATTACTAACTGGGTAGAGTGTCATATAATATATGGTGCCCATGCTTAAGCGTGGATTAGCTCCATTTTAATTGCTCTAGAGATTTAAATAGAGAAGAGACACAATAATTAAGACAAAAGACACGTACGTATAATTATTTCATTTCGTCTTGGGACAATTGGATCTTTATGCCACTGAAAGACTGGAAGGTACTGTATACGCTCATAAAGTCATCTAAGTTTTCAACAAAAGATGAGTTATTATTCTTTCATTCCCAGGCACGTAATCTGGTAGTGGTAGTGTGCCATAGATTACTATCAGTAGCGTGCCTAATATAGCTGCCACGGAATGTAGGCCCTCATGTTATAACTGCGTTCCCCGTGGTTCTATTAGTAAATGTGAATACGTTCAGTAGGTCAGCGATAGGACCAATGAGAATAGAGGAAAGAAGAATGAAGGAAGGTAGAAAAAAGGAGAAATTCTAATAATTTAGACCAGGGGTCACCAAACTACGGCCCGCGGGCCGGACGTCAGTTCATCCGGCCCGCCATGGTACTTGATTTTGTTTGATAAAACCAGGGATATCTAGAGCCACGGTATTGAACAGATTGCTTATGCGGCCCGCGCTTGTAAGTCTGTCAGTTATCCGGCCCTCTGTGAAAAAGGTTTGGTGACCCCTGATTTAGAGGAACGTGAAGCAGGCCGAATTTTAAAAAGGACAGAAACAAGAGATGAAGATAGCAGGATGATGATTAAGTGAAGAGTTTTTAGGTTTAAATTTATTAAGCCATTGACGCTGCTTGCTGCCTACAGCAGTTTAAATACTGTATTATATACAACAAAATGTAGACAAATGGGTGATGTATAAAAACAGTATCGATTTTAAAAGCAATAGGAGAAGAAGAAAAACAACAACCAACAACTGCAACAATGATAAACACAGCAATCAAACAACAATACACTTACAGCAACAATAGCACTTTGACTGCATAAACCACGCAAAACGAAAAAAAAAAAAAAACAACAAAAATAAACAAACAAAACAAAACAATGGTTTGTTCATCTAATGAGGACATGAAAATGACAGAAGTTTGCATTGTGGACATTTCGCCTATACTGAATATTGAATTTTTCCAATTCCAAGACTTGGGCTCAAAGACAAAAATTTCTCTTTCTTCCCATGAAAATCATGCATAAATTCGAATTTGGATTGAAATGCAGCCGAGCTTGCCAGCGCGTACAGCTGAGGGCGGTCGATAGTGCCTCGTTGCTATTGCCGGTTTGCATTTGCAATACGGCACTCCACGGAAAACACCAAATGAATTATGCATACTCATTGGTCGGTAGCGATCGTTGACGGATTCGCGATTTTCAACGTCGTCAAAGGAAATCGGGGAAGTGGGATAATAACACTGGTCGTCGACTGGAGGACTGTACAAACATTCAAACATGCAGTTTCTATAATATTGTCGTAGTAACACTTCTAGTTTAATGAGAACTAATAGCGTCCATACTATTCTGAATGCATTCCCCCACTGTATCGATATTTATTTTATGCATTTACATTTACTATTGTATCGGTATTTGAAGGTACCATGGCATGATTCTTCATATTCTGAACACCTGATCGATGTTAGTCACGAGAAATTTTCCAATTTTGAGAAAAATGATTGTTATATTCATTTTTTGTTATGCATTTAGTAGGCTACTTGAATTTATTTTAATAAAAAGATCCCTGATAAAATCGATCGTCAAATTATTCTGCGCCACAAGAGCATCTCACGAGGGGCAATTAAAATAATTTAGACTACTTTATTTATTTATCAGTCAGTAATTTCGTATTGATTTAAACTGTGTTATGGCATGTCGCTGCGGCAAGCAACACGGGGAATTGCTCCTCTTTGCCAACCATCGAGTTTATCAAGAGTTGCAACAAAATCAATAAAACACTCTTATGGAATATTCTTCCACTTTTTGACATTAACTGGATGCCAGTTTGGAACTCCAGACAAGCAGACATTAGCTAGCTTGTGTGGCGACTCGAAATCATCCATTTAGCTCATTAAGTTCAACATTTGGAAGAAAGGGTGACAACACGGACGACTATGAAGGTTTCAAGAGAGACAATTCGGTTTGCCTGCCAATAGGGACAGTGGATTTCTGATTAAAATATGCGTTTAACTTGGCTTTGGTACTACGATAGCCAGCTTTTCAATCCTGTCTCCTTCATTAAAACCCAACCTACAGTATTCAGATTTTCGTAATGATAATTATAGATAGGAGGCTTAAATTAAGTAAGAGAAATATTAGCCTTGTAGCGATTTTAATTTGTATGGTACTTGCAGTTTCCCACTTTTCCGCCTTTCTCTCAACGTCTCAATTGGAACCCGTCTTCGCACCACTTTCATAAGACTGTCGAATAGAGTATGATAATGTTTAGATTATCATTTATGTTATAGACAACAACGCGTCACTGGACAAAGGTGTGAAATTATAAGGCATGACTGTACACTCGTACATGAAATAGGGAATAAGTTTGTGATGTTATGAAGACTTAAATGCACTCCTTCTCCAAAAGGTGCTCGGTGGTGAAGACAAAGATAATTATTTTATTTTAAAACTGTACTGTCTTCGGTGAAGCTCACGGTTATTAAAGTATTGTCTCACAAAATATGCTGAAAACAATAACAACGACAACAACAACAATACAAAAGCAACAACAACATATTGGAATCGCCTGATGTTTGTCGTGACGACAACTCGGCGTTCGGTATTTTAATGGTTGTACAATATTTAATTCTGCATTTTCCCCTATTGGCCTACTTCGAAAGGAGACTGCTTTGACAAAGTTTGGCTCATGTGAGATAGGCTTCCAAGATGGCACAAAACGCTGTTGAACATCATGGAGACCTCTTTGTAATTGCAGTGAAACCAGCTTTGAATGTTCCCTGTATAATTATCTACTTTTATGACTATTACTCATTCTTACTGTATTTTGTTATCACCACCATTATCATTATTATTAATCTGATTATTATTTTTATTATCATCCCCCCCCCCCCCCAAAAAAAAACACCAACCGGCGCTTCATTGTGGCAAAGACGTGTCTGCTTCAGTTGTTACTGGGCTGTGAAGACACTAAGGCAAATTTCCCAAATGGGATTAAAGAAGTGTACAAAGTACATGTACAAAGTACAAAATACAAATTTATACAAAAATAGATTTTGTTATCACCATCATCATCATTATTATTAACTTAATTTTTTATTTTTTTTTAGCATTCTTGCATCTATTTTATTGCCACCATTATCACATTGTCATTAATCGTCAGGAACTTCTTGTTTCTATAACTTCCACATCCTCTGTTCCAGGTTTTGAAAGTGGCCTATGGGAACATTGCTACCAGAACCTTTCAGATCCTCGAGCGGTGGCCATGTGTCCGGACCAAAAGCCACGTATGAACATCAGTGTCGTGTGCCCTAGAGTTTAGGGACCACAGACTGTTTGACCGGCATGGTCGTTGACCAAAACACAGCTGCTGGTCCGAAACATAACAAACAGTCGTGATCCATGTAGACAGCTGCACTTAGAACTCAGTGACTGCTAAATAATAATCATTTTTTGTTTTCTTTGTTTCTAGTATTCTTATCAAACGAGTGCATTGTTTTTTCAAAAAACCCGCTTTCATGGCTGACCTAGGTAGACCCTTTGCCAAAATGCTTTTCTATTTTTCATTCGTCTGTTTTGTTCCTATTCCGAGTTTTTAAAAGCATGGCCCTCAATTCCCCCGTTCACCGCGTCTCCGACAATCCAAAAAGAAACAAAAATATAATTATGCAAATTGTTGTCAATCTTAATTGCTTCCCCATTTCTTTTCTCTTGTGTCACGTTTGTTGGGAAATATAGCGACACCTGAAATAGGCCTATTCAGTGTATATTGACACACAAGATATTCCCAACACCATAGTGTAGGGGCCTACACCGTACCAGATGGCAGTGGAATGGGTAGTAATGTGAGCATGGCTTTTACTGACATATCTATCTATCTATCTATCTATCTATCTATCTATCTATCTATCTATCTATCTATCTATCTATCTATCTATCTGTCTGTCTGTTTGCGCCTGTGTGTCTGTCTCTCTATCAATGAGAGAGAGAGAGAGAGAGAGAGAGAGAGAAGGCATGAATAGAAAAGAGATATACCACGCCAGAAATATTAGTAAAAAACGGGCCTCTGACCACTCACTGCTTCGCTTGTGACTATAGCATTGTCTCCTGTGAGTAGTTAGTTAGCTGCTTTGTGCTGCTCGCATCAACGCATTGACATTCGCTGAGCCCAGAGCCGTACACTATCTTTTTGTGTGTGTTATTTATGGTGCGCTGCTCGTGACAAGCTTTGTAGGGTATGCTTGGTTGTGGTGTATTACACTAAATATTTTAGCTTTCCATCAAAGGTGGATGAATGGGCAAGCTGACGGATGTTTTAGTCTCTGAAGATGACGGAATGAATGCAAGATTTGATAAAGATGAATAGAATGAATACACGTTTTTTTAAAAATAAAAGATGAACGGAATGAATGCAAGATTTGGTAAAAATGGATGGAATTAATACAAGATTTGGTAAAGATGGGCGGAATGAATGCAAGATTTCATGAAGATGGACAGAATGAATGCAATGTTTGATGAAGATGGGCGGAATGAATACAAAAGTTGATGAAGATGGACAGAATGAATGCAATGTTTGATGAAGATGGACGGAATGAATGAATACAAAAGTTGATGAAGATGGACAGAATGAATACAAAAGCTGATGAAGATGGACAGAATGAATGCAATGTTTGATGAAGATGGACGGAATGAATACAAAAGTTGATGAAGATGGACGGAATGATTGCAAAATTTGATGTAGATGGACAGAATGAATGCAATGTTTGATGAAGATGGACGGAATGAATACAAGTTTTGATAAAGATGGACAGAATGGACAGTAGATTTGATAAAGATGGACAGAATGGACAGTAGATTTGATAAAGATGGACAGAATGGACAGTAGATTTGATAAAGATGGACAGAATGAATGAAAAATTTGACGAAGAAAAACAGAAGAATGAATTGTGAGATCGTGCCTTAGTGTGAGCGTTACTAACGGACGTGGGTGATTGAATGATAGAAGTAGTTTGATATTTTTGATTTGATTACTGGTTGACTTTGACTGACATAAAATGACTACAAAATTCATAAGTAAAATTTTGCCTACGAATGAAAGAGCATTCTAACTCCATTGTTACTAGAAACTGAAATGATCTTATGAATGTGTACAGCACATTCCAATTTTTCAATGGAATAAAGATCTGATTCCACCGTGACAAAATAAATAAATTATTTCGCGTCTTTTCTCCTGACCAACGTTTAAATCGAAGTTGTTTTTTTTTACAAATTTCCAACTCAATTTTCTTAGAAACAATGAAAGAAAGCTAGATTAAACGCTCTTTTATTCAATGGCACAATTCATGTATTCATCAGAGTATGGCATTGCTCAGTTATCAGTGCCATTTTTAGTTTTCATGACAAGTACCATCTCTTAATGGAGCCTAGCACTCATAATAAACCTATGATTTTGTAATATATGCCGAGAAGCTGCACAGTTTGCTTCGCAGTTTCTGTTGTGGTGACAAGTTGATATCCAATCATGTAACTACAGTTATTGTTTCATTGTATTTGTTTCCTTGGTCAGCTGGTTGGTTGAATGCTTGTTCACTGAATTGGTTGATTGATTGGTTGTTCCCCACGTGTCGACTGAATTTTTAGTTGGTCAGTCTGTATGGTACCAGTATGTCTGTAATTCTAAATTGAACTATGCCTGTGCACACAAAACGATAATTATGACATTGGTCATAATTATTCATCATTATGGCTGTGTGGACTTAAGCTTCGGCTCAAATCAGTGGCGTAACTAGGATAAGCGCCAAATTTAGATGAAAACATACGCCATTTTTTGTGGTTACAAAATTCTGGAGTTGTAAAGAACCATTTTGAACGACCGCCATTTTGTTTTCTTTCTGTTTCTTTTTCCCTTGGGACTTACCAACCTTAGTAATACCTTAGTTTTTATGCAGAAATATGAAAATTATTTGCATGATTATAACTAAACTTTACTATACTTCCTGTTTCAGATTGGCAAAATGCTGTTATTGGTCTCATGATACTCGCTGCAACCTTTGGCTTTCTCGCGTCAGTGCTTTCCATTTGCGGTGTCTGCACAAATCCTCTGCCTAAGAAAATTTATTACTTCCATTCTGCGGGTGAAATATTTCTTATTTGTGGTGAGTCAGTATGAGAAACGAAGGAACTCTTTATATTATTAAAAAAAAAAAAACAACAACAACAGAAAACACTGCTAGTAAATTGGGGACAATTTCAAAACATACATTTGCCTAATCCCACCACAATTACCTCTGTCTATCTGCAAAATCGCTACGATTTTGTTTCAGGTCTAGACTAGTCACTTTTAAAACCACCACATACTGGCCAGCCCCATTTGGAGATTTAAAGATAAACATTACTATTGATTTTACTTACTTACGATTTTCATGGCCTGTTTAACATGTCATAAAGTTTATTTATCATTATCATCACTGTTACTGCTATTGTTGTTATGGTGATTAAAGTGTATGAATGAGTAATTGCATAAATAAATAAATAAATAAATACCTGTAATATAATTATTACACGTTTGTAAAGATTTCTACTTGAACATCTTGAACATGTTTGTGGTATAAACATGGTACAGTATTTAATGTTTAACTTTTGTTTTATTCTATTTCCCAGCTCTCAGCGCCAGCGTTGCCTTACTTATCTTCCCCATAGCTATTAAAATAGACGGCACCATCAAATCACATCGATACGGGATTGGCTACGGCCTGGGATGGGGCGGAGCTTTCTTCTTCCTAGCGGCTGCTGTGTGTATGAGTTTAGATGATTTAGTTCGAGAGTCTTCTAGAGCCAAGTGTTGCCGTTGGTGTTGGCGAGGCAAACACTCGGACAGAAATGAACTTCGGCAAGTTTGACAAAGGGACTACTAGGAGGAGGGGGAGCTTAAGTAGACAAGCCTATCATGCAGTTCAGACTTGTTAAGTAAGCCTTACAGGTGATATGTAGAACTGTGGAGGCTGATGACATTATTCACCCCGGTTAACCCATTCCAGAAAGACAACTGTGGTAAAATGCAAGTTTCAGGCGACTGTTTTGAGAACAGCAAATAAAACTGGGTCTCAAACAAAAAGGAAAACAAAATGAGGCCAACAGCCGTAGGCTGAGGCCCCCGAGAAACAAAGGTCTTCTTCCCAAGGAAGGCAAAAGCTCTAGTAAGTAGGCCGACAGTTTCCTTTAGAATATTTACTGCTTTGGATAGGCTGGAGTGTTTGAAAGAAGCCCTTTCCTCTAATGATCATCTATGTGGTACTAGTAGCTCCTGACTTTGAGATTCTCCAGCAAATTAATTGCTGGGACTGCCTTTAGAAAGCGAACTGTAGTCAGTAGGTGGATCGAGTACCCTTCCAGAAGGTACCTTTTTAATGGGCTGGAGTGTTTGCAAGAAGCATCCTTGTGATACTGAGATTTTCCAAGTTGTCTGCCTGGATTGCGTTCAGCGAGTGACATAGTTTCATGTATTGTGAGAACTGGTTTTACTACAGTTAGCTCCAGTGGACCATTACTGAGTTAGGAAATCTTAGGCAGGACTGAGAAGACATGACTTTGAACGCAGAAATTTGGAGTGAGCTGACAACCTGCTGTTTCCAAATGTGTATTCTGAATTCATTCTTTGATCTTATCCTGGAACTTTTCAATTCAAATGACAAATTAAATTCATGTTGTTGACTTGGGGCTAAAATCCTGTTCTTTATACTGTGTATCCAATACTACTCATAAACTTGTCAACCAACTCATATTTATCATCGCACAGCAAAAAGGACCGTTTTGAAAGCGCAGATGGCAAATTTCCTACATACTGCTTTACTAAATGGAATGGGTATAATTATTTATCTTTGATCTCAGTACGGCAGAAATTGACATTGGAAAGACCTACAATTTGTTACTTTGTGATTTAAACCATGATGTGATAACATAAATGATCATAATGCAGACACTTGCAGGGCATGCATCTATAGTAAGGTGACCAGTTGGATTACACTTGACTATGAATAATATGTTGATAACACACTGCAAAATAACCATGTTTGATATTGGGAATGTGTGCATCTTTGCTACTACATGTAGAAATAATTAAATAGTACGTGTAATAAACAGCATTTATGTAGCCATCCATCTCGATATCGACTAGGCTCTAAGTGCTTTATAGCATTATTTCTAATCTAAACTGAATCTCATAAGCACAGATACACACACAACTAAATCTGAAGTACATAATTAGGTAGACCATAATATTCAAGACTATTCAGAATGTAAAAAGATGGCCCTTCAGCAGATGTTTTAAAGCCATAAAATTGTCAATTTGTCACAAAATCCTGAAGCAGAGAATTCCAGTATAATTATATCAAAGCTTGCGTCTATATTGACAGTAGAAAGGTTACAGACTACCAACTTGAAACCCCATAAACTCAGACAGGAAACAGAGATTATTTAGAATTTTGATAATAGTTGTGACAAAAGACACCAAATACACCTTGCAATACTCTAATTTGTGGGTAAATGCAAGTTAATTTGTACAGCCACTGAAAATCATTTTATTTAATCAGACATCTCCCATAATGAATATGACTGAATCTCTTTTCATACTCAGTAGCCAAAACTGAAAGTAGAGTTATTATCAGAAAATTAATGTCTGTGATGGCAGTAGACAACAGTTGTCACTGCCAGTTGCTCAAAGAACTTCCTGTACATTGCATGTGAATGATAAAATGGTATGAGTTATTGTGTTCACAATGCTTCATCAAGTAACTTTTCACATCTTCTCTTATCTTCTAGCCATGATGAATAGTAATGTAACCTGATTATTTAATTACCTTCACTCAGAAAAAGGGAATAAAAGTCAAAGAAAAAAAAATGTAGCATTGAAAAACAAAACAAGAAACCTGTCTGTAAATATGTTCATCTCAACAGTGAGACAATTCCATCAGTTGTACAAAGCAAGTGACATTTTAGGGATGCAACAAAATAGTTCAAATTTGGCTTCTTCATGTAAATGTTTGGATATATTTATTGCAGGGCTGGCCTATAGTGAAGTCCTGTAAATCAATCAAACTCCTTCAGCTGAATTTAAGATTTATGTAGAAAAAAAAGTGAAAAAAATTAGAATCTTTTACTGGGATTGAGAATGTTGATATACGTGTAGTTATTGGCACTTTGTTTTTTTTAATTCAATTTTTTTTCTTTATTCACAAATTAGTCCCAGATGATATAACATAATTGGACCATGCCAGTTGTCAAAATTTCAGTAGTTTTGTCAGTGCAAAATTGCTATGACCCAAAGGCCAAATAAGCCTAACACAATGGCAAAATTGATTCTGGTAGTGAACGTTTAGAACAGAAAAGATGGATAACAAAATAAAAAACTACAATTTTACTGATAATACTAACAGACTAAGTAAGTAAAAACATGTCCAGATTGCCATGGCACTGAATGCTGTGATTGTGTTTTTTTAACGTATTTTTCCATTTTGAAACTGGAAGCTTTTTTTTTTAAAGATTTGCTTCCCCATTGATCTTAGGAGTTGACATCAAGCATTAGTGATTTGGTCTGACTTGGTAAAAAAATTAACTGAAACAGAGGAATAAACTTCCAGTAATTTACTGACTGGTTTCTGTGATTTTTTCCCCCATCTATATTTTGAATATATTTTGAACTGCTTTGAGCACAAACATTTCTTGCAAATCGCATGTTTATGATATATTATTATGTCATTCTTTAATGAACTTTACTGTAAAACCTTTGGTTTTAATGATGTTTATAAGATTCTCACTCACCGGCAATTGTATTAAATTCATTATTATGATGCTCTGGAAGTACATGTAATGCTTTTAAAAAATGTGACATGAATGAATTTTTTATGGCTGTAATTTTTGTTTTGTTTTTTTGAAGAGTATGATTGCAAGAATAGCGAGAAAAGAGGAAAAGATCAATCGTTTATGGATGAGAAAGTGTAATATTTTTAAGAAATGAGAAAATTTCATAGACATTGTGACATTCTTTCTTATAAAATGCTAGTGCTCAAATATGCTTTTTCCTTTATCCTGTTATAATTCCACAGTATATTTGTCAATACAAGCTTATAGTGTAACTTGTGCAAATTGGGTACCTGAGTGATTGAAATATTAGCGCTTGATCATGCATAATGTAGGCCTAGGCCTACTCTTTTTCTGACCTTGAAAGCATTTACTTTTATAAGTAGTCGTCATGGATAAATCAATGAAAAAATGTCACGTCACAGCAGATAGGGCCTCTTGAATGTCTTTTTTTTCTTCTTTTATATTAATGCAAGAATATCCATTACTATGGGTAAGTAAGTGGGAGTAAAAGAATGCAAAAGGGTTCCAACAAGGAAAGACAGGTAAACAAATTTATGTAAACAGGACTTTGTGGTGGGGTGGGAAGGGAATAGGCTGTGTGTCGGAAGAGACTAAACCAAGAGAGGCAAGAAGAGAGAGAGAGAGAGATGTAAGGGCAAGAACATATGAGGACACAGTGTGAATGCCTTGATATAATAACCATTTGTATTATGCAGTGTACATAGGGAATTGATTTTTCTATTCATTTCCTATGTTTATGCTGAACTGAACTTTTTGCATGCCATCTGATCAGGGATTTTCAAATTAGTCAAGCTAAACTCTCTATGTGAGAAATTTGTTGTGTGTAATTTAAATACCGGAAATAACTTGTTCTTTGAAGATAAAAATGATTTAAGTAGATTAAATTCAATAGTCTAAATACCAATTTAAGGTAAATTTTGCTAATTTCTGAATGCACACATCATTGCCTCTGATCACTTACTTTCTCTTAGAAAAAACAACAAGGCCAAAAATGTCATGAAAACAAAGCCTGAAACAAGTATTTTTGGATAAGGGGAGATAAGCATTTGGCTTTTTAGTTGGTCAAAAACAGTTTATTATGAATACAGTTGTTAATATTTTGGAATTGGCAATACATCATAATTTTACAACAATCCATTGAAATTGACTCATTGGTTTTGATTTATTAGATATCATATAAAATCTGGGCAATTGTCAGCAATTCTTTGTGTATTTTGTAAAGAACATGGGAGATCCTGGCCAACTGCAGTTTTTGAAAGTCCCTGATGTAGACCATCACTGTGACTTTTCCAGCCGATTTTGCCTTTTCCTCTCTTCCTAATCTTATTATTGTGATTATGTACAGTGATATGCCTGGTGTGACAAAATGAAAAAAAAAGATCATTTCATCACAGATACCGTTATTCCATCTGATTTTTACTTCATTTTTTTCTTTGCTTTTAAACATATTGTTAATATATTTATTATTATCTTCACACTTCCTCTCTCGCATATTCATAAGTTTTAAAAAATAATTTTGTCTCAGGGGAAGGACTAGAGTCATTTTTGTATTTCTTTTGTGACACTGCAGCACATATTATTATCAATGGAATTTTACCCAATGATTTGGGAACTGCTTTACTTAGCAACTCATTACTGTAAACATGGATCACAAGGTGGCCTGCTCAGCTTTATGTAAAATTTTCTAAGTGTCATCCTGAAATCTTTATCTGAGAGAGATTTCATCTAGCTCTAGTTGAGTCCAGTGTGTTCAATTTTTTTTCTCCTGTTCAAAATATGTTATATTGAAACTGTGAGTCCAGAATTTCAGTCTGTGAATTTCAAGATGCATGACAACAGCATTCTGAACAAAGCTGGGTAATTGGTATCCATCCATAATAATGTGTAACTGATAAAAATTATATCAAAATTCTGGGGCTTGAAATGACCAGTTTACGCTGACGATAAAACTGAAAAGAGCACACATTGCTTTATTTGCATATAAATTCTTTCTCTTCTCACCTCCTTAATTGTCCTGAAGGAGTGCAAGTGCTTGGATTTGCTTATTTAGTATTCTTTTTTACTTTAGTTGTGTACCTAAAATAATCAATGAATGTGTACAATGTTAAGATTAAATGATGTAAGCATGTTGGCATGCTGCATCTTGTGATCCATTTCAAGTTTCATGAGCACCTGTTTGTTTTGGTGTTATTTAGATTCTTACCCCGTAAAGAAGCAATTTGCTAAAGTGTCACATCGTAATAGCATTTTTCTTTCCTAATTATGATAATCAGAATCAGTAATCAGTACATTCACAACAATAATTCATTTCACATGTACGTATACTCACTGTGATTTTTAATCAGAAGAATTTGGAATTTCTTCATTAAATTTAATTTGAAGTGATAATGTTGTTGGCTGGTGCATTTCTTTAGATCATCTGATAATGGCTGTATTTATTTTGAGACCAGTTAGTTGCTTGTTTCATCAACTGGAAGGCGAGCGTTTTGTTCATTTGTATATTCATTCATCCAGTTATCTGGACTTCATCAATTAATTTTCCATTTAACTAGGTTTATCTGCTTCTTTTTGTTTGACTTTTTATATTTTCACATATATATTTATTTGTATGAAAGTCTGACAGATTTAACATTTTTTTATATTTTATTCACTCTTATTCAATTTTTGCATTAATTTCATTCTGCATTTCATCTATTAATCGTCTCGTTCTATTGTATGACTTTTTTTTATCTTCTAAATTTTATTTTGCAAATATTTATTCCCTGACGAAAGTTGCCTTCCCAGATCAACTTGCCTGTGTTGATATATAATTAATTACCGTCATTCCTCCGAGCTTTGAGGCTTTACAATTTGATGTACTTTGATGACTGTTATTACTATAGTAATTAATGGAATTATCATGACAGTTATTAACATTTTGCTGTACCTGTTTGCGCAACTGACTTCATCTTTCATGAAGTACATGTTCAAGGCTCCAAGCTTCTTTTAATTGATCTTGTTTTCTTTCCTTCTTTTTTTTTTTTTTTAAACTTCATTTGGCTCTTATGTCATGTCATTGGATTTTGTTAAAATCTAAAATATGTAATTAATAAATTCACTTTTTTTATATCTCTCCACACCAAAGATGTTTTGACTTTGATCTCTTGCTTTTCCCACCCATGTTTTCTTAATTTCTAATTGGCTCCTAAAGCTGATGATATCTTTACCTCAAGACTCTCTTTTTCTTCTTCCTCGCCTATGTCAGTGTCATTATCATCAGTATTATACAGTGGCTGTCTACTGTGAAACTAATGAAGCTTAATCCCAGAGGACCCTGAAGAAACTTTTTTTTACTGAGTGAATTTGGATGTTGTCCTATTGTTGCTGGTTGCGAAGGGGCCTCATAATAGTTCAAACTTCAAGGTCCCCAAAATGTATGTCCGCCACAGTTATGACATCATCATTTTCTATTTCTTCTTAAGTAGTTAACTTTTGTCCCAGTATATCTTGAAGAACAAATTATAATCTTAACATTAAAGCATCAAAGAACTATCATATTAATGTTGATTTGTTTCCATGCAGAACTATGACACATCAGGATCATGCAGAACAATGTCACATCAAGATCATGCAGAAGTATGTCACATCAGGATCATGCAGAACAATGTCACATCAAGATCATGCAGAAGTATGTCACATTAGGATCATGAACAACAACACCATCAGGACCAATGGCAATGCATTGACAAACATAATTCTCATATCCATTTCACTGTCTTATGCAGTGTTTACTCCAAACTGTTCACATGTACATGTGCACACACACCTTACAACCAGGGGGACAAAGAAAATTAATTTGTGCACAAAAGTTAGTTAGCTAAAACCATATTGTAATTCATAATTATATTTGTCACAAACCGAACAAAGTTGATCAAAGTATTGAATAAAATCTTAACCAAATATGTCACATTGATACCAGTACAGCTTTATTAGGTGTAAGAGACTGGCCATGCTACAATTATCTTGAAACAATTTCAGGATTACACTGGCACAAGCTTTCATTGCACACATGGGCAACTTTTGTCACAAGAAAGAAATTGCGCAACATAAGATTTTTGGGCACAACAGCCACTAAGAATTAGAGGGAACATCTAATTTAATAAAAAAAAACTGTTCACTTGAAATTTTCCACAGTTCACCATCAAGTTGATGATATAATCCTCTGAAAGTTTGGCAGCCCCATGTATTGTTTACAGATTTTTAGAAAAAGTATTTTTCCAATGATTTTATCTTCCAGTGGTCCATGTTTTCAACAATATCCCTTCAGAAAAGGGGGAAAAAAAGGAAAGTATGGACAGATCTGGATAGTCTCTGAGAAAGACTAACAACATCGGGTACCGGGTATCTCAAATAGTAAAATGATACTTCTCTTAATTTAACGGGCCCGTCTGTTTCAGTTTGTATCTTTATCAAGGGACGCAAGTATGTACTGTAGTGATAGATAATTCCACATATTAATTTGTCTTTATGTCCCTTGAAATTCTTGCCGATTGTATGGATTTGAGTTTGCCAAACTTCAGTACTGCTAGACCCATACTATGGACACGGCGCTGAAAGAAATGAAAGATCAACTGGGCCTGGCAAGTGAAAACTGGACATCCAGTTTGAATTCTTCAAACTTGAGGAATATTCATAACTGTCTAAATTTTATTAAATTTCAAAGAGTAATAAAATGTTTCCCGCGCTCACAGCTGAACAACTAGGTTGGACATTCTGGCAAGTGCTGTCCGGGAATTTCCTATAGAGAAAGAAAACCAGGCCAATGGTACACACACTTGAATCGATGATAACTGTTCGCTTTGATACGGAACGGCACATAGGCAATGAGATGCTGTGGGCTGGAGTTGTTACATATAATATCGGGAATATTTAACAGTGGTTTCTCCATAGGCCTTATGTGAACGCGTCTGATTTTGATTGTCGGTAACAATTCAGGAGTTCATCAAACTCATCATGGAATGATGGACCAGACAAGCAGATCGCCTTGTCGTCCGTTTTCATCAGAAGCAGGTGTTTGGCAACTACGTCGAATAGGACCACCTTCTTCAGTGCAAAATAGCGCATCTTTGATAAGGTAGGTCTATATGGGAAACTGGAATGTCGGATGATTGATTTTGATACTAGAATATATCACAGTTCTGAATCTAGACTAGACAGTGTTAAAGACAGCTCTAGTGCAAGATCTAGAATCTAGCTAGACTCTTTAAGTCTAGATCTAGATCTAGAGGTCTAGATCTAGATCTAGAGGTCTAGATCTAGATCTAAATTCTAGACGTCAGAACAGTGGGGGAACTAAAAGGCTGGAAACTGTGGATTAGATTTAAGTCAAAACTCATAAATCCGCTGATCAGGTTTGACAGAATTACAGAGAACTATGGCAAATCCAATTGGTGGTCAGAACTTACTTTTTTTAAAATGAGAAGTGTTATGACATAGAGACTAGGCCTACTCAAGCAAGTGTATAAAAATGTGAAAGTGTTTTGCAGTCTCTCTCTCACTCTCATCTCATGTTGTAAGTAAGTAAACCGTAAGTGTTTAAGTGCTGCTCTGCCACGCAGGTTAGGATCATTCATCCATATTCCTATAGAGACCAATGGGAGTTTGTTCCTAAAACTATAGATTTAGATTCCAGATCTAATTCAGTCAGGCACCCGTGAAGTCAAGGTTTGTAGTTCTAGTTGATACAAGGAAGTGAAATGAGGTTTGTGTTTGGTGAGTTAGCACAAGTAAAATGCAATTTGCCAGAACAGAACAGAGCAGACTTGGTCTTAATCACAGGTCTAGCTTTATTGAAACCAGTGAAAGATCTTTTTAAAAGTCATTTGATGATTTTATTTAGATTCATGTGCCAAAGTTTCTTGACATTGAAAATTGAAAACATGCAGAAATTGATCAGGTGAGCAGAACACTGTGTGTGAATTACTTGGTCAAAAGTATTTATGGTGAGATCTAAATCTTTCAAGTCAGTTTGTTATCACTAATGTTCACTTTCCCGAACTGAATTTGGGTCTTCGATAGACTGGTGAAAGTAGGGAGAGTCAGAAAAAAATTAAAGAAGAGGATATCTGGTCAATTGTCAGGGACAAAAAGGCCATCACCATCACAGTCATTGATTGATACTCATACTGGATAAAGTGTTAGGTCTTTGTAAAACGTAAATAATTTATCCCCTGACGTGTATGACAGATGTTTTGGAAAAACTACTTAGACAATCAGTTTTGTTTCACTTGACAGAACTAATAAATCTCAACACATTGACTGGTGCTCTGATGTACCAGATTTATTATAATTATTAATATGATTATGATCCAAACTAATTTTCTTTTTAATTTGGAATTGTACATACATGTATATTATACTGGCACAACACATTATTTCTTTTGGCAAGAGCTCTCTAAGACTTGAACAAAAAAAACAAACTGTTCATCAGTTATAAATCATTATTATGAAAATATAGTGGTTTTGATACCACATAATTATTTTAACACAAAATCACCATTAGAGGAAATGTTGAGAATGACATTTTTGAAGGTAAGTAATTGAAAGACTAATCGACCCTGTATGTGTGGCCTGAAACTGCAGGAATGTACAGGCAGGTTTTAGTGCCACACTTTCAGTTTTCTATGTGGATGATATGAAAAATGCAGATTTAATGTCTATCATCTATGTGCCATCTATTGTGTCTGTCTAAACATGGAATAAAAACTGACTTTAGAGAGCAAATTGTCTGTCAAATTCTGGGTTCCAGAACCCCATTCCCCATTATGAGATTCTGAAATCTGGCCTGATTTTTAACTGCATTAATTACATTGAACAACTGCTTTTCTGATTTATCATTTGTGTTTACTGGGGAAAAGATCACCCATATAATTGTGAATTCTGACATGGGCCTCCATTGTCTTTACATGGATCTCCATTGTCCTTGACAGACAGCTTTCAGAATCTTACAATTATGGTATGTGACCTGTTGATTTGCACACACACACACACAAAAAATGATCAATAATAAATGCACCCTAGCGAAGAAAAGTAAAAAAAAAAAGGTTACTGCCAAAAATTGTGAATATAGAACACTGTCAGTAAATAAGGCACTTAGGATTCCTGCACACCCTTGGAACTATTCCAGGGAAAGCCGTGGAATAAAACAAATTAAGAAGGAAACCCAGAAAAGGTCTGGAATTCACCTCGTTGAAAAAAACATTTAAAAAGTGTGTTTCTTTTGGGGGGGGGGGGGGGGGGGGCTTCTGAAGGAAATAAAAACCGTAAGTAAATTTGGTCTCATATTCTTGCATGTAGGTAGCCCTGGAATTTAACATTTTAATAGCCCTGGGAAAACATTCTCATATGGAATGGATACAGGAACCCTGAATTCATGGATCTGCAGATAAACTGTTCCCAGGAGAGCAAGGATCCCCATACATAATAAAACAAATGCAACCAGTACTGATTTCCAACTGATCAGTGTGAATGAACAATTACAACAGTGCTGTTACCTAACAGTGTACACTTATTAAAATGATTGATTTCATGTCCCCAAACAGTTGCATTTGGCAGTGTGCAGTTGAGATTGTCTATGGAAAGCTTCAAAAAAAGGTACACTGTATTTTAAAAAAGTTGAAAAAGAACTACACGAAATTGGCTACACTTTCCAGACAGGATCCTGAGGATATAGGTAGCCACTGTGTCATGTCAGGATAACCGTGGATAGCACACTAGTTCCTGGTCGTCTTGGGCGTTGTGGCGTTTTATTTGCACCAAAATTTTTTCGAAAATGTCTGGGTTGATTTGATTAGTCGTCTAGTTTTTCATTGACGAAGTGGCCATCATAAAGTTTTAAGAAGCTAGCCATAAATGGGTTATAAAAAGCAACAACAACAAAAAACTCAGTTTTCATTTTTGTCACCTAGCCCAAAGAAACTCTTTCTCAAAATATCATTTGGGGTATTGTATTTTTTATGTGCTGCCCTCTACAGCTTATTGGTGGCCTGCTATCAGTTACTTCGAAATGCAAATGTAAAGTTTTCACTGTGAATTTTATAACTGTTGTTTTGGTAGATTGAGGCCTGGCCCACTGAGCTTTGGGGATATTCACACTGCATGCATCTATGTGTACAATTGGATTAGCGAAGAAAGGGTTCCTGTTGCTGCGAAGGGATGGGTCGCAGTAACTGGCGTTCGTGGAGCTTCACGTATGCGCAAAGCGTTGCAAATTAAGAAGAGAATGGGTGCGCCTCAAGCCGCATCGTAATTACCGTGCCTCTAAGTCCCATTCCACCCCATACTGGGGCCATAAATAATGCCCGCCACGCCCATCTGACACGGGTCAGGTGTAAATGCCCAGAGCAGCGAACCTTCCTAAAGAAAGATCTCTACACCATCCGATACGGGTCAGTAGAGGGTCTTCTTGCTCATTGTGGATTCTTGTTCTTCAACATGGCAGGAAATGGGTTGTCCATGTCTCTAGAGTATTTGGTTATGAGCTGGGTCCGGCGACTGTTCTCAGCAGTACCGGAACGTGTGGTTGTCCAGTTTGAAAGAACAGCTGGCAGCGTACATGCCAGAGTTATAACATGATAATAAAAAAGAAACAGCTTTGCAAACATACAGTCGTTGTTTTTTCTCTCCGTATTTTAACTCATCAGCACATATTTTCCTTGGGCATCGTATCAAAACATCATATCTTATTATGGTCTCTTTCTCACTCAGTTGTTTTTCAAATACAATGTACTTGTTGCACCTATGACCTGTTGTCAGATAGCATGGTACAGGGTGGTAAAACGGTGTCAGTGATTTAATAATATTAGTTTTCACACTTGAGGTTGTTGTGACGCGACACCATCGTGGACCGCGCAAAAAAATAAATGCCATTGGCTAAACGAAAAAGAAGAAAAGTTATTTCACACAAAGCTACCACTGTGATATTAATTCTTCGTCAGGTTAAAAACCATGACCTCAATGAGAAGAAAACATGAAAAAAATACCCCCCAAAAAGTATGGCAGTTGTGTTGTATGAGATGATGAAATGGTTTTAACGAAATATAACGAATATTTCGAACAGCTCGCTTGGCATTTATGCCCTACAAATTTATTAACTACAGCTCATAAGAGAGAGTGGTACTTTCTTTAAGGCTGAAACGTAACTAGAAAACAATGTGTGAGAGTCAATGATAGTTGTTCTAATGTCCAAACACTCAATTTTGGGGTACCTCAAGGTTCTGTTTTGGGCCCAATTCTTTTCACATTATACACCCAACCTCTTGCTGATATTTTCAGAAAATATGATCTTCAATACCACCAATATGCTGATGATAGCCAAATATATAAAGCATGTGATCTTGAAAACCTAGATGATACGATAAAAACAATGGAGCATTGCATACAAGAAGTTAAGAAATGGATGGATGATAATAAGCTAAAACTAAATGATGAGAAAACAGAAGTTATGCTCATAACGAATCCAAAACAAAAAATCAATCCACCAGATCTCAATGTAAATGGCCATCTTATTAAAATGACAAGTAAAGTAAAAGATCTGGGCACAATCTTAGATGCAGAGATGTCAATGTCACCATTTATTAGTCAGCTGTGTAAGAATCTTAATTTCCAGTTACGGAAAATCAGCAGTATACGGCACTGCCTAACTACTGAAGTAACAAAACAGCTTGTAACATCGCTGTTTCTCTCTAGGCTGGACTATTGTAACATACTGCTAAGTGGTCTTCCAAAAAGTAAAATCAATAAGCTTCAGTTAATCCAAAATAATGCTGCAAGACTAATAACAAGAAGAAAAAGGATAGATCACATAACACCAATATTTAAGGAGCTCCACTGGCTACCTATTGAGCAGCGAATAAAATATAAATTGGCTTTATTTTGTTATAAATGTGTCAACAACATGTCGCCAGAGTATATTTCAGAACTTATAGAACTGCATCGCCCTGCAAGAGCATTAAGATCATCTTCTGACAACCTTAGACTAAAAGTACCCGTAGTGAACCTAAAAAGTTTTGGTGAAAGGGCTTTCAGCCATGTTGGGCCCAGGGTGTGGAATGAGATTCCTTTAGATGTCCGCAGTTCGCAAGTATTTTCACAGTTTAAAAGGATGTTAAAATGTCATTTGTATGAGAGTTTCTAGTCTATGTAAAAGCTATCTATTATTATTATTATTATGTGTGTATCAATGTGGGTTGTGTGTGTGAGTTTACCCATGTATTTTTTGACATGTTTCTGTAAAGCGCATAGAGCATTTTTGTAATGGATATGCGCTATATAAATGCCATCCATTATTATTATTATTATTATTAACTAAGACCGAAACACAGCTAACTAAGGCCGAAACATAACTAACCTAAGGCAGAAACATAACTCACGATGGCCAAAACAGGAATAACTCAAAACTGTACTCATGGTCATTTTATAAGGATGGTTAGCATTATAACTGGAATGGCCGACATGTGAGCGAGACTTAGAATGGTCAACATGGCGCACGGTCGGAATGGCCGAGCGTATGATCGGAATCGTTAAGTAAGGTGGCCGCTCCTGTGCGATCTTGGCCTTGGGGAACGGGGTGTGTGAGAAGGACCACCCAATAAGTGGAAAACTGAGGTACAACAAATAGATGAGATAATTATGAAAAAGAATAATCAGTCAAAATGAACAAAATGAATACATGTTGTAGTAAACAATAAAACAAGAACCGGCTACTATGCATTTTGTTGCTGCTAGTTCATCGTCCTCAAAGGATGACAAAATCAGAATTGGCAGTGGGCCTGCCGAGTTGGGCTTGGTGCTTGACCATATTACTGCCGTTCTGTCGCCTAAATCAGTCAGTGTTCAACACTGTGCTGTCAGAACCTGCGGAATTAGCTCTCCAGAAATGTTATATATAATCTCATTGGAGTTACCACATAAATGCTAGCTCAAAATACCAAATTTATGAGGCAGTTATGAGTGGCTTAAAAATTCTTGGCAAGGCATATTGACTTCTCCGTGGCAGAAATAGGGTTAACTAGAAGGATCTCCCCCCCAACCACCACCACCAAAGAGGAATCATGTCGCCTATTCAGATCTGTTAAATATTACATGTCACATTTACTTTTCTTGTGGCTTGTGGACAACCGAAGCCCCCCATCCCCGCCTTTTTTTTTCTTTTGCTGCATTGTGATCGATGATTGATGGAAAACAACAACAACAACAACAGATTTAATTATGTATATTGCACCTTTTGCTTCATTCAGCGTTGGCCGAAGAGAGCAAAATGGTTCATGTTTAATTTTTCGGTTGGAGAATACCATTGGCATTTATACGATATTGTAAGAATTTAAGGATCACTATAGATATTCCATAATTATTACAGTGTCTCTGTGGGAATTACCCACAAACATGGCGAGAGCACAAAGCTATACTGTATGGGCACAGGAAAACATACGTCACGCGACGTTATAAATGGTTCTGAATGATATAAATGTAGGGGGGCAAACAGTGGAATTACACTTTCGGTTTAATACAAGTTGAAAAAGTCTTTAGTAATAGTAATAGTGCTCTTACACAACGGAGTTATTCTTGTAGTGTATTCCAGTGAAGATGAGAACGGTACTCGTGTTGACGTAAAAAAATATCAAACATCGATTACTTCTTTAATCGGATTGGCTGCCCCCCCCCCCCACCCCTCCCGCCAATAATATACAATGTATGAAAAAAAAAAAAAAGGAAAAATTGCCAAAAACCAATAAGGAAGGGGCCATCTTAATATGCGCGCAGTTTTCTCCACTTGGGCGATTTTACCCCCACCCTCCTTCCCCGGGTACACCTTACATTCGCATGGCTTTAGGATTCTTTCACACACATCGACCAAACGCCTTCCGCCGTGATCGACACGGTGTCTTCTTTCACACACATCGACTTATGTTTAGCCGTGTTATGGACGGCGTTAATTATCATAATTTTTGGCTTTAGCCCATCATTTGGCTTTAGTCTATCATTATGCAGAATCGTATGGCTTATTTATATTATCTGTATCTAAAAAAAAATTTAAAAAAATGCCGAAGAACTCAATGGATTCACCTCCCAATGTGCAAAGTCTCACATTGACTTTATTTGTAAATTTCCAGACTTTTGTCCCAAAGAACAGGTCTGTCAATGTACTAATGTGATCAGAAGTTTTGTGTCTATGTCCACCATGATAGGAAAAGTGCTGAAACCATGTGCTTAGTTGGGAAGTGTGTGTGCGGGAACTGAGACGGCGGGAAGTCGACAAGTATGACACACGCATACATCATCATACTATGTACATGTATAATATTTCAACGACGTAGACGGCACGGCGTCGTGTCGGAATGAAATATGCGCGACGTATAGGGCCTAAGTGCCCTTAGACTGTAGTGGTTATTTCAATGCACGGTGCCGTGCAGTCCGCATTTCTCAAATTTACAATATTATTATACTTCTGTAAGAGCCCTATCCTCCGTTTGTGCGATTGCGGACGTACAGCCATTAAATGATGAAGGCCGATGATAAGGCCTTGATATGTTGAAACTTTAAATGGCATTTTGGCGGGTTATGTGACTGCTGCGTTAGAAACATAGCCTGTATTTGATTTTTGTGCAGTCTCACAACCTGTTGTGTTGAGGAAAAAAAATATAACAAAAAACCAAATATCTTAAACCCCTTCCCTCCCTCCCTCGAGCGTGCGCACTCTATGGGTGTCCCCAAATAAATTGGTTATTGCAGCGGTAAAATAATAATCTGACATCTGTGGCTGTTTGTATAATTATTTTCCACTTGTAAGTGGAAAATCAATTCATCCTTTATTCTTATAAAGGTGAATATTAAATCACGAAGCTGCAATAGTCCCCTGTCACCCATTCCTACCGGCCTAATCAGAGTGAGTTTACATTTTTTTTTTGGTTTAAATTAAGAAGTATAGGCCTTTAATGGGATCTGTAGGGCCCGTTTCCAAAAGATTAATGTGAAAAATCGAGAATCTTAAGTAGATATAGAAGACATCATTTTTGTCCATTTTGATCAAACACAGACCACGGGCCCTATTACTACCGAAGCTCTTCCTTTAGAGTAGTTTAGAGTACGTCTGAGGTTTTTTTTTTTTTTTGAGTGACCGCCATTAGTTTGTAGGCGCTACCATTCTTTGGCGCTACGGGCAGGAGGCTCTCCAGACCTTCTATGCTGTCATTCTGTATTTTGGCAGTTGGAAATCGTGAGAGGCGGGGCCGAACAGGCCGCTGACCGGGCAAACACAATTAAAATTAATAGATTAAAATTTATCCCTATCACTCCCGCCCCCACCACCACCAGCAAAAGTTTATTAGCCTATTCATTATTAGAGATATATTAATATATATT
The DNA here is from genome assembly GCA_963931925.1 of Onchidella celtica. Lineage (NCBI taxonomy): Eukaryota > Metazoa > Mollusca > Gastropoda > Systellommatophora > Onchidiidae > Onchidella > Onchidella celtica. Next base: position 42,203,434 of record OZ007578.1, read on the forward strand.
CAAATATTATTGTAATACTTTATAATACAGTTGTGAGTTGTGAACTGCGCCTAAAAGGCTGCGTTACAATTTTCTTCTGAGATAGAGAGAGGGAGAGAGAAAGAAAGAGAGAGAGAGAGAGATATTATGCAAATGGAGAGAACAAGACTTTCTGTGAAGCGCCTAGAGCGAACTTGTTTGAATTAGGCGCTATATAAATAATCTCCATTATTATTATTATTCTGCTGTATCCTGTCTATCGCCTTGCATTGCTTCTGCCAAGCACAGTATGGCCTTTATCGTGTCGGCGTGTCGACTCCAAAAAACTTCCAACTCTTGAGGGGCGGTCGTTGTGTTCTGTTGTCATTGTGTAATGTCTCTCTCCATACCGCAATTCTTCGCCCTCCCAAATTATCAGAGTATTGGGGCTATGTCCCGAGAATGCAGATTACGAACTACATGAACCTTATCAGTCATGCATTTTGTAGGAAATGATCATCGCCGGTCTCCTAGCCCAAGGATTGAAATGTCAGCCGAAAACTGTATTGCAATATTGACCTGCCTTTCTGGAAGAGTCTGACATTTTACCTGGAGGAAGAGATATTGACAAGGGTTGCCGTGTGTTGCTTCACACACAAACAACGGTTCACGCGCTCTGGTGCAGGGCATGGGTTGGTTTGTTACTCTTGTGTCATGCGAAGGTATTGACTGAAAATTTTGTTGAAGTACTAGACTAGTACAGTACCGGCGACCAAGGAGAAAAATTGGATTTCTATGTGCCCTTAATTTCTTAGTCTTGTTTCGAGTTTTCCACCTCCCCACCTCTCTCTCTCTCCCCAGTCTCTCCTTTCCTATCCGCCCTACCCTCATATAATTAATCATCAATGCATGTCAAATTAGTCTCCCATTAACAGGGTATATCGAAGGGACCCTCCACCCACCCACCCACCCCCCCCCCAACAAAAAAAATCATTGTAATTTACCGTCAAAACAACATTTTTAAAAGATTGCCTGACACTTTAATGAACGCAATCATTCGATATAAAAGCGATTGGGTTAGAGTATTTGACACATAAGAAAAAAAAATGTTATAATTTTTGAAACTGTTAATATATGTTATTCAAGCTGCAGGATTGAGCAGAAAGAGTATCCAAATTGTACCACACGGAAATACTCCCGCAACTTTTTTTTTTTTTTTTTAAATAAGATTATAAGCAGAACAGCCTGGCCTGCACTTATGACTTTATTGAATACACCGTGAATGGCGTGATACGCCGTCTTGGAATGCCGAGCCGGATATTGCTGACTAACTAAAAAAGATGGCACAGGTAGAAGAAACGTTTCTTTTGTTGTGTTTTTCTGCGGCTTGAAATAAGAGGTCTTTACTCCAAAAATTGTTTCTGCCGAGCATAATATCTATATAATGTATTCAAATGCATTCATCCATTGTAAGCTGTCATTTTTTTTTCTTCTTAATGAATACAGGTGAAAACCGCAAGTGTCTAGGCTAGGCTTGCGGTTATCCTAGAGTTCCTGCGCGGTGTAAGTTTTGCACCTCGTTGTTATTTATTTATACACTTGTGACACACACGTTTATCAGACACTGATAAGTAAGTGGAAGTACACACAAAGCTGTTTACCCCCTTCAGATATTTTCTTCTACCAAGCCTAGCCTTCGACGAACCCGTTAGATAGCTCTCTCATAGTCACAGTTTCCAAAAATTATACGTAAGTCGAAAATCGAGGATACGTTATTCCTTCAGAAATTTTAACTTTCACAACCGGTAATGATTTCTTAATTGTGAGGGATAAACATGCAGTTAAAGTTGATTTATTGTAAAAGTTCCAGTGTATACCGCACACCCACAGCATTTTATTTCATTGATTTTTCAGTCTGCCAAGGCAGTGAGAATTGACGGTTTACTTAGACATGTGGCAAGTGTGCAATAATAGAGAAAACCCGTGGACATTTACTGACGAGAAGCGATTGCGAACACAGATCTATGTGGCAAAATTTGGTTGGCAAGGTAACTAAAACCATGACAGGAAACTGGAGATGAAGTTACAATCTCCGGAAGTCACTGTCAGCCTCCGGTGTAGGAGTGAAACGAAATTCCAGAACTACAACAACAGGGAAGCGCATTTTTTCCTGAAGGAACCTTCCCCTCCCCCCCCCCCCCAACCCCTCTCCCCCACGTGTTATTTCCATCTATAGGAAAATTACACAGCAGCGAGGAAAATGACAGTTCACCTACGGAGGCAAATAAGGCTTTCAGTAAAAAAAACAACAAACAACCAAACTCACCTTTTAAAGGTATAATGCAGAGGATTGCAGTGCGTGTTTGTGTGGGTGTAAATTGTGTACAAAGACATTTGCATGGAGTGCTCTTGTCCCGAAATATCGGAGAACTTGAGCGCGCGGATGTAAAATTTTAATTTGCCTGTTGTCGTCGATACTCCGAATTTTTTGGCCTTATCATGCTGATCCAGTTCAGTGCACACGCATTATGCTAGTTTGCGCTCGGGATTTCCCCCACTCTCAACCGAAAGACCACTTGCGGCCCAGCAACAGACAGTATAAAAATTTGCGACTGCTTTCTTTGGAAAGACCTTGCCAGTTTTACGACTCGGGTGTCTATACCTGCATATTTTTTAAAGGTCAAACAGCCGAAACTGTAAATTAAATACATGTATAAGAGACATGATTTTCTTTGTTTATTCGCGCGCAGTATTTGCGCAATCCGTCGAGACCTGCCTTGCCTATCCGCGGAGACTCGCCATGCCTATCCATCACAAGCCAATCGATTTCTGTCAGCCATCTACGAAAATACTAATTTACCATTACTATTTTTAATAGTTGCATCTTCGATCGGAGAAATTGCAGCACTTGAGCAGTGTAAAGGCACGGCGAAGTAGTCAGCGATGTTGAACAGCGTTTAGTTGCTGAGAACAGCATTGTCGAATCTGCAGCTTCGGACGTGAAAATAATTGAAAATTTCAACTTTTTTTTTTTTTATCGTCGGCGAAAATGGCAGACCATGTACATGTATGACCTACTATGCACCGGAATCGAATTTTCCACGAGAGAGGAAAAAACGATAGGCTATATATTGTAATTGCTCAAAAGACCATCAAATGGGGATCCAAATAAATGTAACACATGGCGGACCAAATTTGTTGATGCTTTAGCCAGTGACTCATCTCAGTGTTACTCAGACAGCCGTAAACGGTTCGCGATTTTGACCGTCGATAATGTAAATAGAGTGCACCGTCTATGAAGACTTTAATTTTTATTTCAGAACCCTCTGTTACTGTTAGGTACATGTACCGTGATGTTTGTGGTTATATGAGAAAGCTGTTTTTCTCCAGTGCCTTTGCTGAATGTATATGTTTGCAAACGAATACACTGTTGTGTTATTTTGTTGTTGTTTTTTTTTTTAGTTTGTTTGCATTTGCACACATGCTGCAGTAGATTGGCATTCCCCCCCCCCCCCCCCCCCAATGTTATTCCCACCGTTTAATGTTATCTCGGTTCATCCGGGTAGGTGTTATATACACTACACAATCTACAGAAATGTAAGACTATCCCGACACCATTACTCATAATGTGAGCTTTTTTAAAATAATATATTGCATGTAGATTGTGTTTTGAAGTGTTGAAGGTCTTTTTTTTTTCGGAGGGTCGCTGCTCTGGGCATTTGTATTTCGCTTTCCTTGCTTAAGAATTCGTTTGTTCTTCTGCTTAGTTGTCTTCACTTTGTTAGCCATTCTTCTTCGTCTGATTGGGATCAGTTTGTAAGAAGAATTCTTGTTGGACAGAGGAACATACTTGCTCAACAAGTCTGCATCTCTCTGGACCGGCTACATTGTCAGTTTTGTCCCATGTACAATAACTCTGAGAGAAATGGGTGGTTGTGGTAATGGTGTATAGCATAATCATTGTTCGACTTTCTGGACATGATTGTAATGGGCACACGTTTATCAGAGCACAATGTTCAGATTGCACCTAGAGAACATATTAAGCAATCATTACTGTAGTATAAAACTAATCGTGAGAGTGGGGAATGAATAATTTTCTTATGATTTTGTGTGTGTGTGTGTTGGGAGGGGGGGGGGGAGCAGAGGGGCCCGTATGCGGTCTTACTACTCTTGTCCACAGCATCCTTCCGCTTTGTAACGAAAATGACGTATGAAAGAGTAAAAGCTTTACCTCTGTGTAATGTACTTATCCACAGCATCCGTTGCGCTCTGCTCCTCACCGCCATAGAGGCAACGAGCGTTTTTACTTTTTCATACGTCATCATTTTCTGTCTAAAAAAAAAAAAAGAAAGAAAGAAAAAACGTAGCGGAGCAGATGCTGTGGACAAGAGCAGTTAGTATGTTAATAATTAGATTGGTCTGAAACCGAGGTGGAAAGTCCCGATATAGGCAGACTTGAGGGGATTCCCCCAAGCCTTGTTGGAGACAATTGCTAATGTCGTTGAGTGTTAAAATTAATGCCTTTAGCCGTCCTCGGGTTTGCTTTCGGACACTCATTTGGTTAGCTATAGACATTTACCAGATGCATAACATTATACATTTAAGCAGGATGTGGCATTTCTTGACGGTGTCACCTTTTTAGCGTGCAGTTTTATCAGAATTGCAAAGCCAAATCTCGTGCAATAAATCCCTCAGAAAAATCTGAAACATTGGTTTTTCTCCATCGTTTTTCTCGCTGATATTCTCTCTTCCTCTCTCCCTGTCGTTCTAGATTGGTGAATTAAACTTAGTTGTTTATCATAAGACCTGCCACATGTATTAGAGCAACAGAAATTACATATGTTAACTGTATGAAACCCTGCGCTCTTCAAATGATGAAACATTAAGTATCTATAGATAAGGAAACTAGGGACAGTGTGGTAACTAATCAGATTCACTGGCAGTGGTCATGCAGGGGTTACCAAATGCTCGGAAGTACACCACCCCTGTAGTACTGTGACCCAAATTACTGTTTTTGATTCACCATTTTAGGGGGGGCACGTTGCAAAATTCTTAAGCAGAGAAGGATGGGCAATGTATAGTGCTCAGTGCATTAACATTTGATGTGATATGAGTTTTTGGCCTTTTTATAAACCATTTTGAATGATAAAAATACACCCATATATATACATTGTTCCAAACTACCGATATTATTGAGTATTTTAAGGGGCTACATTCCGATACCTATGGGAACGTTTTTTTTTCTTTTTTTCATTAACTTTAAGTGAGCTATGGGTCTCAGAGTCTTCGTCAAGAGTCGCAAGTAATAAAAATACACCCCCGAACGGTGTTCCAAAGTTGACATTATTATTAATTTACGATTTTAAGGGGACACACTGTGATATACATGTACTCATAAAAGGGTACATTATGTATTATGCACACAGCACCCCTTAAATTTTTGTGAGAGGTGAGTTTCAGTATTTGTGTAAAGTTTCAATTGGTGAAAAATGCACCCATATAAGTCCTAAGGTTGATAGTATTGTACCACAATGGCGAGTGCCCAGGGAGAGCATTAATGCTAAATACAGAATGCTGAAAGCATTTGTTAACATTATGGGAGAGGTGGGTGTCAGTGTGTCAGGTAAGGCGCGCACATTGGATTTGCTGTCGAGTTGTAGTCATAATACTATCTTAGTGCCCTGTTCCTGATGACTCTGTATCACAGTGTACCATGCCGGTCTAGTCTCTGTCATGCGTGGGCATACTCCATTCACTCGCCTAGATTAAACACAAGAAATGCGACGTGGCTGCAATGCAACAAAGTTGATGTACACAGTACTTACCCGCCTATCCTCAGTAGGCTGGCAAAATTTGCAAAAACCACAGAAAATATGTAGGGTCGTAGCAAGGCTTGAAGCAAGGTCAAAATATGGCAAAAAGAAAACGTAGTATGTAACAAAGCCTCACGTAAGAAATAGGACAAAAACGATACAATAAACCGCAAGGAAAAGGGAAGACAAATCATACTCTCGACCGATTGATTTTAATCATTGATCATCTGTTTTCCTTGGCGTTTTATTGTATCGTTTCTGTGTTTCTTCTTACGCAAGGCTTTGTTTCATACGGCCTCTCATGCCGAAGGTACCGGGTTCGAATCCCGGTCGGTGCGGGCATGTTGGAATTCGGGGATTTTTCTCATATTTTCCTGTCCCTGATCGAGCACATAATCTTCTCGGATAAGGACGAAACGCTTGGAAGGTCCTTATGCACGTTGCGCAGGTTAAAGATTCCTTGACAGTTGGAAATCGAAAAGATCAGGCCGAACAGCCTGCTGCCCGGGCAAAATTAAATGAAATTTATCCCCCTCCCCCAGCCAAAAAACAACAACAACAACAACAAAAAACACAAAGAAAACAACAACAACAACAAAAAAGACGCCGACCGCAGTGCCTGTGGCGACGACATGTCTGCTCCAGTTGTTACTGGGCTGCAAAGTCTAAGGCAAATTTCCCAAATAGGATTAAAGAAGTATATAAAAAAAAAAATTACAAAGTACAAATACAACTTTTTGTTTTTGCCATATTCTTACTTTTCTCGGTAAACAGTTTCAGTGCTCTCAATTCTAAACTTGAATTTCAGACTGAAAGAAGAGGATGTGATAACCATAGGGAGAGGCCCCAGTGCTGATTACTTTCTGGATTCAGCCGTGACTGTACGCCTGATTTCTCGTATCCATGCCTCGATCAGGGGGGAGAGACAGTCCCATGGGAGGCCAAAGTTCACCATCATCAACAGTGGGCTGAATGGAACATACATCAATGATATCAAGGTAATATTCCAACTCTGTCGTGTTACCAAAAAAAAAAAAAAAACGTATAAGACATAGGTCCTTTTTTTTTTTTTTTTGGTCTACTTTAAAATTAAAATTTGTTTTCTGGCATATATGATCTATTCCATAAAACAGCAGCACTGTATGTGGAGATATCTACATTTTATTTGCTTGATCCACATGCCATCTGAGCTTGAGCCCTCTGGGCCTGTTGATAAGGCAAAGAATTTGCAGATTTTCAGCATTTGTGTTTTCTTTGCATAGAAGATATTCCCGACATTTGGTGAGATGGGTACTTTGCATGTCATCCAGGGCAGGGCATGTAAAAAGATGATTTCAGCCCATTTCATTTGGACAGTTCCCCAGTGGACAAGCAGAGAAGTTACCTGGCCGGATTCAATGTAGATCTGTATTCAGTGGGGCTAAAACATTTATTGTTAAGTTCCCAGGCAAAATATGATGACCTGTCCTTGTCTGGCTATTGAGAAGTTTAAAATTTCAAAAAAATGTCCTGAAGACCAAGGGTCAAAATCTTTTCATTTCAGGGGCCTCAGATTTAGATAGAATTCTCTGCTTCTATAATTCAGACAGATTGAAACTTTTATGGCTTTTAAACACCAGCTGAAGAGCAATCTGTTTACCCTCAGAATATCCATGAATGTTTGTCTTTTTGTTCTTTTATGTATTAAATAAATTTGTCTTTGTGGTTGTGTGTTCAACAAAAAAAAAACCAAAAGCAAAAAACAGGATAGACTCCACCAAGTGATTTCAAACAGACACATAGAGCAATTTACTTATTTTAACTTTGACATTGTGATGGAGTTTTATAACCTTGAAAAGTGAATAATAAATCTGGAAAAAGCATTACACATGAAAGTGGTATGAACTCCAACTGTAGCCAAGACTCTGATTGGCCTGTTTTACTGTTGTCAAAAGTAGTAATGTTGGCATTAACTGGATCTTTTTCAGATGGGATTTCATTCAGAGAACCAGAAGGTGTTACATGAGGGAGACAAAATTACCTTTGGTCATCCAGGCTGTGCATCCATACAGCCTGGGGAATATGCTCCTCAGGAGGACTCAGAATTCCAGTTTATAGTAAGGCACTTGTTTTGTTTATTTTTTTCTTCAGTGACAGATCTTATCAAGTTTCTTTGAAAGTTGTTGTTTTTTTTTATTCCATTTGTGGAATCTTTTATGTTGAACATTCAGTCAATATGGTTTTCCCCACAGAGATCGATATTTTTTGCATCAAATTTGTAGGTAGCCATAATTTCCACCGTAAAAAAGTAGTTTGGAACAGTTTGGGCAAAAATAAGGAAGCAAGCCAGAGAGAAATTGTTTTTCATTTTCTTATGGGGTCTACAGTTTCAAGCCTCGTCTATTACTGGTTGACATCTCTCATCATTAATCTGCAGTTCAAATTTTTGAGATGGCTAATCTAGAACACTAGAAGTGTCTAGAAACTGAGTTGTAAATTTGAAAATGAATTTTTGAATAAAATGAGAAGAACACTTTCAAAATTTTCTTTTTTTGTCTGTTTATTAAACGAAGAGCACACAAAGTCGTATACATTTTAATCAATTTGATCAGCATTGCATGCACTGCAACACAGCACTACAAATTTCATCATTCAGCCTAGATTTCCCTGGTAAGAGTAGAAACTGAATAATGTTTTTGTCTTTATTTGACAGTTTGAATGCATCCCAGCTTCAAGAGCAGGCTCTCTAGAGAGACAAGTTAACACCAGCAAAATATTTGCCCGCAATGGAAGTCCCAGGCGCAGCTCTCACAGACAAATCACTACCGTGGATACAAATGGCCTGCGGCAGGCCGATTCAGCAAATGGCAGTGCGTCGGCATCTGAAAAGGAGAACGAAGTTGCCAAGCCAGCACTTCGAGATATCAAGAAATTAGTCCCTACACCCTTTGGTAATGGTGATATCACTTCTCCATCAAAATGTATTCAGGGAAATGTTACTGACAATAGTCATTCAGTCGTAAGACTGGGTAAAGTGAATGGATATGTCCAGAAAACCACCCAGTCATTTAATCCAGACCGCCTGAATACACTGGGCAGTGACCGAACAATCCCTAGCCAACCCATTGCAGTGGTGCATGCCCAGACTTTCAAAACAGTGAACCGCAGTCCAGAAAGGACTGGTAAGGCTGTCTCTCCTGTCAGATCAGAAGGGGAAGGTTGTGTGTCCTCAACTAATCACTTATTGTCTCCCTCCATAGCTCAGCATGGACATTCTAGTAGGACTGGGTCCCATAACTGCAAGAATCTGTCACCAGGTAGCAATCATAGTCCTGTGGTCACCATTGGTCAGGCAGTGTCTCGGAATAACTTGGAGGTTCACAGTACAACTATAGGGTTACATAATTGGCCGAAAGGGGACAATGACGTCGGGAGTAGCACGAAGGTCCCAGATAAAAGCGGTGCAGATATTGAATTTGTTGGTGAAACAGGGCCAGAACTGCCAGATCGGATCAGTGTGAAAATGGAAAATGAAGAGGATGAAGACATAAGTGATTCATCTCCACCTCCGCTTTTATCGATGAACAATGAAGTGATAGATTTTATCACTCCTGAAAATATAACTAGCATTTGTGGCACACCATCTCATCAAAGGAAAATGGTTTCAGATTCAACTGCACCAAATCTTCTAACAGTTGAAACCTGTCCAAATCTATCTCTGCCTACCTCAAACAAATCTGGTTGTTCGGAGAAGAGCAGTTCGTCACCTGCACAACTGCATAACAAACAGCCGCAAGTAACACATATAAAATCTGCAGCTCAGCATGACGCAAAATCTGTGCCTGGACCAAGCATGTCCCGACCTCATAGCTCAGAGTCTTCAAAAGTTAAATCCATTTCCAAGCTTGTGCCATCCTCACTTACGACCTCATCTAAACAGAGTAAGTTAGTTCCGCTCAGAGTGACTATTCCCCCAGAAAATTCAACTGTAAGAGATTCCAGATCACTTCTTTTTCCAACAGATTACAGGATACCCAGCCAGGAGATGTTGAATGACATTGTGAAAGTTTCATCACCGCCGCCTTCAGCGATGTCCAGTATATCTCCAACACAGTGTCTGACACAGTCAGTGAATGCAGTTTCAAATACTACATCATCAAAACCGTCGACGTCACAGCTGCCATCGCGTATTTCATCAACCTCTTCAAAATCATCACCATCACCAATCCACTCCCCGAAATGTGACAATCAACTTGCTTCTCCTTCTCGCCAGCCATACATGTCATTTTCTTCACACACATCCATTATTAAACTGTCATCACCAGTGGGATCAAATTCATCAAAATCATCAAGCAAACATGAACTTAAGTCATCATCATCTTTGGAGTCTTCATCATCAAAATCCAACTGTAGCCATGACAGTCGGCAACACGCTCAAGCATCCATGTCATCACCCAGTTCAAGGTCTTGTTCAGTTTTATCCTGTGCATCGCAAAATGAGTCCAGGAAGTCATCCGTGAATTCACGACCATCATCAATGGAATCTCCTCCCGGCTCGAGACCATCATCTAGGTCATCTGCCTTGGGCTCAAGACCATCCTCCAAGGCATCACCCCCCGGGTCAAGGATTTCTTCCAGGGCATCGGGTTATGGATCAAGGGAGTCGCCCCCCAATTCAAGACCAAGTTCAGCATCGTCTCCCCACTCACGACCAGCATCTGCCATCTCCCCTCACAAACTGATCATAAAAGACATTGTACCACACATGTACTCAAGTTCGGATGAAGACGCGGCCTTTGAAGAGAACAAAACCAATGAAATCGTCAAAAAGATCTACTCACCAGCACGGAGAAAGCAAGAGGATGCATCTGGGAACAGTCCAAGATCTCGAAGGAGCACACTGTTCAAATCAAACAAGAATGGCACTGACAGGTATGCATGTTGGTGTTCTAATTTTTCAGTGTTTTTTTTTTTTTGTCAGAGACAGTCGAACTCTGGTTTCACAGAAAATGTTATATTTTTATTGAGGTTTCAGGTCAACTCAACTACAAGGTCCAAATACCACATTTATAAGGTTGTCACGTGGAGCTCAAAAGTCCTTGCAGGTCACAGTCAAAGCTCAAAAGTCCTTGCAGGTCACAGTCAGAGTTCAAAAATCCTTTGCAGATCACAATTAGAGCTCAGAAGTCCCTGCAGATTCTGATCAGAGCTAAAACAGTTCTTTTCCGGTCACAGTCAGAGCTGAAACATTCTTGCAGGTCACAGTCAGAGCTAAAAGGTTCTTGCAGATTTCGGTTCAAAATACCTTGTGGTGGGTCACAATCACTCCTTCTGGCAGAAGTAAGGTTAAAGACATTTGATATTTGTTCTTTCTTTCCAGTGAGTAAACAGAATAGTCAACTAACAAGTGGTTTTCCTGCTGAAGACTGAAGCACTGCGAACCTGGAATTAAGTTGTTATTGAATTCTTTCAATGGATGTGCTGAAAATTACATTTTTGTGCCAAAGTACCCTCAGTGTGTACATTATTTGGCAGACACTTTACAAAAATCAGCCCAACTTGTAACCATCATGACTGAGCTGTGCTCCGTATTTTGAGTCGGCAAATTTCCTCTCTTTAAAGCTTGGGCATTCTCAAGCAGGAACTGGAATAGTCAAACATTGACCGGATGACAGAGTGCCCTTTCTGATTAAGCCACGGATCTTGTCGAGCAGGAAAACAGTCATATGTCAAAGTCACATCTTTACAGAAGAAAAAAAACAACTGTTTTATTGATATTGTGTGTGTCCTACAAAAGAACTATTTATTCCAAACTGATTCATAAAGACAGTTAAGCACCAACCGTCTTGGAACCCAACTGGTTAAACGGGCGAGGTGAAAAACTAACATTATCATAGTTTCAGATTTTGGAAAATTTGACATGCGACGGTTTTCCTGGCCGGCGACGACGTGATATTGGGTGTATCCGGTGTCGTCATTATATAATATGGCAGAGTCTGTGTTGTCATGCTGCCTAGCAGAACAGGAAGTAAATACATCTTTTTAATGCATTGTGATTAAGATCCATTTTGTGATCTGACCTGAAAACAAGGCGGGTGTTGCTGGTGCGGTCCCTTTCTGTCATATCGATCTATTATATTCAGGCTCTCGTCCTGCTTTTCCCTAGCCCAACGTAAGCGTTGTCGGAGCGACGTGCTTTCTCCAAACTCAGACTCAGACGCTGATAAAAAGTGATAAAACATTTAAAATGCCGCTGGGTATCATGATGAGATTGTAGGGCGCACAGGCGTAATCTTTTGAGCTGCCGCCGGCTGTGTACCAGAGGGCAGTTTCTGTATCAAGGGCTGACAGTAATTTCAAATTTAGGTTACCGTGACACCAAATCCACCACAAAAAAAGGCTACAGTTTACATGCATTCGGTGTGATCCGAGTAACGGCGACATTGGAGACTTGGGCACGTGGGAGATGTGGACAGTTTTCCAGGAAATACAGATCTAGATAGTTCTCTGAAATTTTTGCCTAAATTAAGGGCGCCACTTCCGACTCCAGGAGAGCCGCTATCCATATAATGTTTTATGTTTGTAAATATTTTATACGTACTCATGTTTTAGAAAGACAAGTAGCGCTACCCGGCTGTTGTGGCTGATACAAAAATCAAGACTTCGCCCATCTGTAATTTTCCACAGGTTACCGACGTCAAATTAACTGTGTTGTAATGTTATAGTGTGAAGTAAACACAATATCTTAATGAAAGAAAAGCCCCCCCCCCCCCCCAAACAACAACAACAACAACAACACGAAAAATGTCTGAACAAATAAATGTTTTCTAGCATTGAAAAGTGACCACAAAGGAGATTGTGCACTAGCCGATGTTGATCGGTCAACTTGTTGGATGATGACATCACTATATTGAGTTTCAATGAGACCTCGTGCAACAGCCAACTAGTTGGATCTGACTGAAACTCCGTATCGTGACATCACCACCCAACTAGTCGGCCAATCAAAATCGGCTCTGCTATGAAATGTCTACGCGTGGGAGTGAACTGGGTTTGGTATGCGCGATGACCTGGAATATAAAATAAGAGCACGTCACTGGGTATCCGGTTGATATCGCCATCTGGGGGGGGGGGGGGCAGTGGGCACGGCATTGACTTGAAGACAACAGAATGGTCAGCTGGAGTCTGAAAGAGAAAGATATCATTAACTAATATCAGAAAAATACGCCGACAGGAAGCGTGGTCAGTGCCATCGTGTAGTTAACCCCATGTTCAGTGGCCAGTTCTCAATCCTTATATAGTTAGTCAGCTTGTAAGTGTGTCTGTGTGTGCGCATGGTAGAGGGAGGGGCTGTCGTTATTACAGACATTTTTTACTGACAGTCTTCATTTTATGTGTGAGCGAAGATGGGCAGTCAAGAGGAATCACCTTGTTGGTAAGGGGGGAAAGAATGAGCATTTTTCCTTATTTAATACCGCTGTGTTTTACTTTCGGGTGCGGGGCCATCCATAAAATACGTACGCTCAATTTTGGAGATCCCCCTCCACCCAACACCCACTCCCTTGTACGAGCGTAAGGGTAGCCACACAAAGGCCACCGAATTCGGTCACCGAGCCACTAGGTGCTTTAGGTGAGAAGAATTGCTTTACAGACTCCCACCCTCCTTCCCCATGTACACTCCCCATAACCGGGGGCATCCCCTCCATCTACTGAGCGTACACACCCTGTGGATAGCCCCAGCCCTGCGATACTGAATGGCGCTGTGCCAGCTGTGTTGGATCAGTCAAGCTTGTATTTGAAATTCATCCATTGCATACATTGCTATAGATAATATCACATTCTTGCAGCCATCTGGTCCATCTCATGTCTGGCCTAGGAACAGTTTTCCCGTTTACAAGAGGGTGTTTCAAAAGTTTTGGTGCGAGTGAGATTTGTGGGTGGATCTGACAAAACCAGGCTAAAGGTGAAATTCCTATACCTCTTCAAAAAATCAAAGTAAAATAGTTCTAAGATAATTTCTAGCAAAATATTTTAACCGAATGCAGAAAAATGTCTAGTCTTTCATATTATAAGGAAATCTCAGTTTCTATAGAAAATATTTCCCCCTTTGAGGGGTTTTCTTAGGAATTTGCTCTTTCACCGTAAGCCCGATTTCGACAGATCCAATCAGATTTATTATGAACAGACACACATGTAGCAAAACAGTTTCTGCTTAGAATTTCAAAACTCTTAAAGATCACTTTGTCACTGTATGAGGACAGAGATCTCACCACGAGCAATGATGAGGTAACTGTTGTGTAATTCCAAACCACGGAAATCATCGATACGCCAGGACGTAAGACGGACGGCGATGATAATGATTTTGTATGATAATATGACGTCGTCGCCGTGTAACTGTGAGGCTTAGTTTTCTTGACAATGCCAACTAAGAACCATCTGTCTCCAGTTCTGTTGACCAAATTATTTTTTTTCTTCTTTTTTGCCCCATGTGACAAAATCTGGTTTTGTTTCATAGTTAAACTTTCAGAAACTAAAAATTTTGGTTTAGAATTTGAGATAGGATTAGGTTGAACTAATTGGCCACAGCAGCGTTTTCGGTAGCCATACGCAATACGCAATTATTTTTTTTTCGGCAAGTGGCGACAAGTTAGGAACAAAAACTGTATTGTGATATTTGGCTACGTCTTTGTCCTCCTTCCATATGTATGTAGTTTCTGTCAGCGAAATGGATGCTGGTTTTGTAGTTGTTACTCTTCTAGTTTTTAAAAATAGGACGTTTCTATTGTCCATTATAAAGCCTTGATATTCTCAAACATTAAATGCCATTTTGCACGGAGTATTTGTTTCAGTAGAAACGAAGCCTATGTTTAATTATTTAACTTTCGTTTATACAATCCCTATATAATCATATTTTGTTGAAAAGTATAAACAAACCTACAAAAGATAAAATACGCTGGCCCTTAGAGTAGGCAATAATTCGTGGACCAAAAAAAAAATAAATAAATGAGAGTGTTGTTCATGATGTTGGCAGCTCTGTTTCGGACCATCTAACATGAATACAGCATGCCGTGTACTATCGATTTGTCGTTTTTTACGAGTAAATTTTATGATTATTACTTTTGTAATGATTTTGTTCACAATAATGACACCGACTTCTGGCCCAGCATTCCGATCATAATTTACTTTATTAAGCTTTCATCTTTGCTGGTCTTAACAGAACATGAATGTGTGTGGGACGAGCAAAAGAGAGAGGGGCGAGAGGGGGGGGGGGGAGATGATATCATTATTGGTGTGTTCTGCACCCTTTTTGCGCGTCAGAAAACCCCGTGACTGGGCATGCGTGACAATAGTGAATTGCGATACCTAATGTTCCAGGCAGCGGCTTTGTTGCTGGTGCGTATGCAACGCGTTGTTCTGCGCATCTCGAGCGCGTGTGGATGATGGTGGATAATTGCTACGTGCACCAATGGAAGCGAGCCACACGCGCGTGGGGTAAATTATACATACATGATGCACTTTCAGGGGCGCATCATCAAAGGTTTGTGCGGGGAGAGATTGATTGGTTTTCATGAAATTTTGAGGAAGTCATATGTCATATTATTGAAGGTGTGATTTGGATAAAGAAAGAAAGAGAGAGAGAGAGAGAGAGAGAGAGAGAGAGAGAGAGAGAGAGAGAGAGAGAGAGCCTGGAAAAGAGAATTGGTTTTGTGTACGAATTTCTGTTTTGCATGCAAGGACTGGCTTGGCTTTCGCTCTTGTCACTTTTCTGGCACAGCCTTTTCATCCTGTTGCAACCCTTATTATTGTTATTATTATTTCGTTTTCCTACCCCCCCCCCCCCCCCAATCCTTTTTTTCTTTTTTGTTGACCTGTTCTTTGCTGATTTTGAGATTGTGTATCTCTTATTTCCGCCTTTTTTATTCCTGTTCCACCACTTTCGGTGAACGTTCTGTCCCGGCTCCCAGGGTCGTGTGTCCCCCTACCATTCCCTGTTATGTACTCAGCGTTGCTACAGTCGGATGAGACCGTCTTTGTGGCTTTGTAACTCCATGTTTTGATTGTCTAGCGTAGGCAGGAAGTGATGAAGTCAAGGGCTGATG
The DNA here is from genome assembly GCA_963931925.1 of Onchidella celtica. Taxonomy (NCBI): domain Eukaryota; kingdom Metazoa; phylum Mollusca; class Gastropoda; order Systellommatophora; family Onchidiidae; genus Onchidella; species Onchidella celtica. The sequence continues at coordinate 42,219,281 of OZ007578.1, forward strand.
CGTTAGCGAAAAAATAAAGGTTGGGAAATAATCAATCAGCGGCAAATTCAAAGAAAAACAACAAAAAACTTCTGTCTTTACAAGTCTTCGTGGCTAGAAAGGCACCTTCGTGTCAAAAATCGTGTTTTTGTTTTTTCTTTTTGGTCCATCTGGGTCATACCCACCTCACACATTGTTTTTTACTCAGAGGGGAAGATCCCCACCAATGTTTCCAGTGTAACTGCCAGGTAACGATGAATCATATCTGAACCGAATATGAGAGCAAATTTCACACATAACTGATATGAAGGCTCTAGCCACATTGCTTGAGGTCGATAATGGAATTATTTTTCTGGCGTGGATCAGCAGCTCATCTTGTCCTCCCAGAGAAAGGTTGAAATTCACATGTTTATTACACATTTGTTTAAGCATACTTACGAAATAATATTCTGTCAAACACACTTGTTTTAAAACTGTACAAATAAAACTATTTTATACGGGCCTTTTCCGGTTTGAATTTTTACTTGTGAAATTTTAATTGATCAAGCCACGAGGAATCAAACTACCGTAAAGTACCCATACTTCACGTGCGAACGTTGCGAAGTGGCGATCATCGTGTCAGGGCGCTGTTAAATCTCAGACTCAAAACTTTCAAATTTTTTTTACCTGCCTTTCACTTTGAACCCTGTGTCACGAGCGAGTGAGCGAGGATCAGTAGTTACGAGAAGAGGGTTAGAATAAAGTTAACCCACGGGACACGGGGTAAGGGGAAAGTGTGCATGTTGTGAGTGGTAGGGGTCTGAATGAGGCGAGAGCGCTGTATTACTATCACTGCACACTAAGACGTCCTAGGGAACGGACGCAGGAGAAAGCCCCAGAGGGCGAACATAAGGAGAGCAGTCGGAAGACTTGGGAGTAGTGTTTTTTCCAGTGATGACTGGTAGGTGGAACGATGATTGATAATTATGATTGATGTATTATATTCGTCTATTACCATGATGTAAATATGTGAGGAATGTGGAAGTCCTTGATACTGTATATAGCAATGTGCGCCATGAGCGATAGATGTAAGTTGAGTTCATGGATTTGTAGCGAGAGTGAGTATTGTGTACTACGGTGGAGGTGTGTTACCGTAGGATGTTTGGTGAGTGAAATGTGAACTATTGTGTGTCCGCTTCATGAGTTGTAATGAGGGGTGAAGTGAATAGAAGTGGTATGGTATTATACCAATGTAATGTTATTCTTGTAGGTGCCGGGGACGGGCCGAAGCGCTGCCTACGGTGAGCACAGGGGATAGGCCAGCATAGGGCCGAAGGCCACACATAGGCCAGGAGTGACGCTGTCGTGTAGGACAGTCGCAGCACATGAGTCGTGGCAGTCTGGCCACCGACAGGGACGTATATATGATCGTGAATGTGCTATTGAAATGCTAATGTGCTATTGCCATGTTGATGTGCTATTGAAATGCTAATGTGCTATTGGAATGCTAATGTGTTATGGCAATAGGAAGGGGCTATTGAGAGACTGCGGTGCCATTGAAATATTAATGTGCTATTAAGACATGGAGAGGAGAAGCTGAGACCGAAGTGTCTTTAGAAAGTAACTACCGGGTTGTGGACCCGAGGAAGTGTGCGTACGGGAGAAGGCCGTTGTACGGCAGTTGAATTGAATAACATAATGTCTGTATTTGCGCTATTATCTTTATGTTTATGTATAATAAATGTGTCGACCAGATGCAAGCAAAGACTACAGCTCTAAACAAAATTTCAGAATCTATTGGATTGAGGATACATCCCGCGAAGTCGAAGGTCCTAAAAATTGTTGCACCCCTAAGCGAACAAGTCAGAGTAGGAGATCAACCACTGGAAGATGTAGAGTCCTTCTGCTATCTTGGTAGTATCATTGACAATAAGGGAGGAACAGAGGCAGAAGTCAAAGCACGAATTGGAAAGGCACAGGCAGCTTTCACATCCTTAAGCAAGATTTGGAGAACCAAGGATATATCTCTAAAAACAAAGCTGAGGATATTCAACTCGAACGTGAAGTCAGTCCTGTTGTATGGATGTGAGACTTGGAATGCGTCCCAGGCCTGCATAAAGAGAATCCAAGTTTTCATCAACAGATGTTTGAGGAAGCTACTTAAGATCAGATGGACAGACAAGGTCAGCAATGAAATTGTATGGAAAAGAACAAGACAGAACCCAGTCAGAGAGGAAATTGGTAGGAGGCGATGGAGATGGATCGGCCACACTCTCAGGAGGCCAGGAAACAGCATCACGAAGAAGGTATTGGACTGGAATCCCCAGGGCAAGAGATCAAGAGGAAGGCCGCTCGGAACGTGGAGAAGAGCCAGAGAAAATGATGTGCAACGAAGCGGAAAGACTTGGAATAATGTAAAGAGGCTGGCCCATGATAGAGAGGGATGGAAGGTGTTTGTTGGTGGCCTATACCCTGATCCAGGGTGAGAAAGGCAATGATGATGATGATAATAAATGTGTGAGTCTGATGGGTTGTTCTGTTAAGTGTTATACTTGTTCGTTCGTGATTGTTGTCTTGTTATAATTATTACATATCCCAGTCTGGGATTTGTGACACCCTGTCCTGAGATATCGGGACCGGCTTTTTCCAAGTTCTTTACTGACCCTACCTCTGCCCTGAACTATTACACCCTCCTTTCAGTGTCAGCCCTGTCTCACAGGTCCGCCCCTGATTCAGAAGTCAAGACAAAGACATGAAATAGTGAGACATAAAAAAACGGCAAGCTGCAGCATGATTTCTGGAGCTTGACATGCTTGTTTGTCGTGTTCTACTGCCATTGATTAATCGACCCGGTGTTGCAGTAAAACCTGGCATAACTCAGTGCGTAGAAATAGCGCAACTGTCATGTTTAACATAATTTGCCAGCGATTATCACCGTGCAGCAGGTTGAGATCACAGCAGAAGGAGAGAATCCAGGATTCCTAGCCAAGGTAGCCGAAGCCTGCGAGGCGGTATTGTCAACACAAATCAGCGCTCAGTGAAAGCGCTCGCGATCCGCGCTAAGGGAAACAATCGTGTGAATTATTTAGTATAGTATCAACCAAGACGTGGGTCTTGGGTATCAATGCTCCCGGCCATGATCGTGGAACTCGGTTGCTTTCCTCAATCCTGTGGAAACCTCACTGATTCATATTCCGGTTCCTACCTCGTGGAGCCTGCAAGACCCACACTTTCAAATAGAGAAGAGCTATAAAACAGTAGCGAGTCATTCCTCACGGTGAGCTGTCAGATCCAGAATTCTCAGATTGAGAGAGAGAAAGAAGAAGAAAAATTGTTCCCAGTGGGCTCTTTCAGATCGAGCTTTTAACTACATTTATAAAAAAAAAATATACTGCAATAGGAGTCTGCATCTCATAGGCCTCACCAGTGATTATTAAATATTTCTAGGTAATGCCCTCGGTTGATATAGGCCTACGTGGGTAGGGCCAGGCGTTTTATCACCAAGAGGAAAAGCTGTTACTGAAATATTCAGGTACATCCCAACACATCCAGATATTTGCAGAGTACCAGTACATTCCCTATCAAGGATATTATCTTTGGTCACCTTTGATTGAAGAAGAGATGAATGCCAAAAAGTATTTGGCCATGTTTCTAATGCATTGATAGCTTGGATGAATTAATCACCATTTTATCCTGCAACATTTTTGCCACAAAAGTTATAGCGCACATACCTGTACTGTGTCTTGTAGCATCCTCCTGCAATATTGCTTAGTCCATCTCAGGTACTGGGGTATCCATAATTTTTGGTGGTTTTGAGTTATGGCGGCTTTGTCATCGCTTATTGTGAAATCTATACTCTTTCAAAGTGACAAACCCATATCTTTAATAGTTTTGAAATTATAAGCAGAAATGATTTTGCCACATGTTTGTCTGGACATAGGAAATCTCATCAAAACTTTTAATTCATTCGTTGCGATAAGCCAAATGTTGGGCTCGTGGATTTTCATTTTGCTAGGGAAAGCCATGTATTCAGCTCAAGTGGACACTGATCAGGGTTCACACAGGTCCTTAAAAGTCCTTAAAGTCCTTAATTTTCATAAAAGAAAAAGTAAGTACTCAAAAAATCCTTAAATTCTGAAAATGATGCCAAAGTCCTTAAAAAGTCCTTAAAATTTGTGTTTCAGTAGAAACATTTGAGATTCAAATCTTCCAATTGCACACTGGATAATTGGTACTTTGAAATAACTGTACTTTACAGAGTGAATTTACTGTGTCTGAACTCTGGATACAGAAACATTCCGTATCGATGACTGCTGCACACCACTTGTACAGTTGTAATATTTCTTGGTCACAGGCACACGTCCTTAATTTGTTTGCTGTGAGTCCTTAGGAAGTCCTTAAAATTAGTTTTCAAGACTTTGTATGAACCCTGACTGATTTTCCAATACTAATATCAAAGCCAACCTTTCAAAGTGGCGAATCCTATCCTAGTTCATTGATTTTCCTTTACTTTAATATATTTGATATGTATTTAATACTAGCTGAGGTCCCCGGCCCTGCCCGGGATAAATCGGTTTGAATATTGGTTTCAGCTCTGGGTGGTTATTATTGACCTGCTTCATCTGGCCTGTTCCTATTTGTTTATTTTATTTTTGTTTGTTTGTTTTTAAATAAGTCTTACTGCTCTGCCTTTGTGAGTTGACACCCTGCGCATCCCGTACAAACAGCATGATTTGCACACGGGTTTGTGTGTTTGATAGTGAACACATCGCAGGAAGTGATAACAAAACCTTCAAATGGCGAACCATGACTCGAAATAGATCTAAATGATGGCGAAACAATAACTTTCCAATAAAAAAAATTACACCGATTTGAGACTTCTGTTAAAAACTGTGCACCCTTACATCCATTCTGATGCACCATATAAAATTTGAAGTCTTGAGTGTTGAGTGGTTCAGAAGCCTTTTGCAACGAAAAATCTCAAGTCCACAAATATAATAGTATAGATAATATTTAGTATGTATTACTATATAATATATTTGATCTTGTATTTATATTGAGTAAAAAAACAAAAACATCTCTGAATCACACCTAAGTTTCAAACTGGATAGAGTTGAGTCTCAACCAGGATGGGATTCGCTAGATTCCCGTCCAAACCCACAAAAGTGACTGTAAGGAATGAGTTCAAATGTTCCCCTGTGAAAATGGGAGGATTGTTGATATGCCGGTGAGTGAAGTGGACGACAATTTGTTCATTTTAAAATTGTTTATTATTTCAGTGCCAAGAAAGACCCTCGAACAACACCCCCAGCATTATCATCACCATCTACACCATTGCCATCATCACCACCAAAGTCTCAACCGCAGCAGCAGCAGCAACAGGTGGCCGCCAGTAGTGTGAAAAAGAAATTATTTGACAACAACAGACAGGGTAATGGCTGATAGGGAACGTCGTGACATTAATTAGAATAGTCTTAGTCTTAAAAGCAGACCTGCCAACTGTTCTTTATTTTACAGGCCTATAATCATATTATAAAGGCAGTAAGCCTCCAGTGTAGTCCTGAAAGGCTTTTTAACCGCTGAGCTTTAAATATTCTGCAAAATATCATATTACACATAGAAAGACATAAAAGTCTACGTGAGCATATTTTTTAGAGGTCTTGAAGTTTGCTATATTTTGAATGCTTTCATTAGATTTGAGGCACAACTGAAATGAACAGAAGAAAGTGTTTGGAAAGTTTGAGTGGGAAATTTTTAAAAAATGCATTTTCATCGAGTAGAATTAAGAAGTATGGCAGGAAATTTCGTTCTGCTCTCAGTTTACACATTGGTGATTGATTGAAACTCAACTTTCAAAAAATCGCATCTGTGTATTTTCTGAGTTAGTAGGCTGACAAGTGTAAATAATGGAAATAATTTTTGTATTTGTATTCTTCTTTCTTTGGAAATCATTACTGATAGTTTCATTTTGCCCAGAGAATTTAGATGTCCCTTCCGCCAAATCGCGAAAGTAGGTTGCTGCGGTACACAAGAAATTGAAGAATTGATAAAGACCGCCTTCACCAAAGATAGTGTGCATATCTGTTTACTGTGGTTTGTTCATATTTTTGGGCTGATTGAAACTATTTAGAGCTGTTTGTAAGCTCTTACACCCCGCGGAAATGCACAAACAGGCATTGTTTACCACGGCGACCTACTTTCCGCTCCATGCTAACAATGGTTTCGCGGAGCCTCCTATGTCACGCACTGCAAATCGACCAATAGTGAAACCTCTCTGTACACACTCTGGTTTGCCTTCATAGAGCACAGGTATAAGTGCCTCCTCAGGTGTCCCTGATTAAAGTAGTTATTTAGGTGGTAGTTTTGTATTAAATAACAAGTCTTAAATAAAGTCATGTCTACCATCAAAACGGCCATGTCTCCTTTTGATTTAACTCTTAATCCTTTACAAGTTTAGAGGTGTATTAGGTTTTGAATGTGCAACTTTTTTGTAGTGAAGACACTGAGAAAATATTTCATATTATCATACACAGGTTAGAGGCCATCCCTAAAGTATGGAAGCGTGATCTTAGCAATTTTTAGTAACCCTACAAATCATTTTGTCCTTTAAACATGTATTATGTTATTGCTTGATTTCATAATCACCAGTAAGTGAATGCTCATCCTCTCTCCGTACAACATTTTAGGATCATCATCATCATTGCTGTCATCCAGGGTATCTTCCCCATCATCCTCCGACCTCTCTGATTTCGATGATGAATCAGTCGTATCAACCAAGAAAGCACTGGCCATCTCTAAGTCTGCCTCAAAGCCAATCCAAGACAATATTAAGAAATCACCAGACCACAAAAAAATGCTGGATACCCCGAAAGTCTCAGAAAACAGAAAACCCTCTGAGAATTTGTGTGCTTACGCTTCCTCCATCAAACCGCTGAAAAAAGAAATGTCTGCAGAAGACCAGCATATTGGTGACAAACCTAAAAAAGTTACTGACATTAAAAAATCACAAGACATGGGGAAAACTCCTAATGAAGCAGGAAATTCGGAAAGTCTCAAGTCATCTGAAAATACAATAAATGTCAGTGGTTCTAAAACCTCGGGAAAGCAGACTGCCCCAGCCTCACTCAGACAAACAGAAAAACCAAAATTATTATCTGCCAGAAAGGAACGCACGGCTTCTACTGGTTCCCTCACGCTGTCATCCTTACCCTGGTTGGAGTCAGAAAATTCTCCGCCTGTTAGACCAACTGGCAAGAAGGCAATGGTGGGAAAAGGAAACAGACAAAAAGGTTTATCCAAGGCAACTGGCAGTGCCGCCCAATCAAATGAAGCTACGAAAAAACTTGACTCGTCAAAGGTACAAATGTCATCCAATTCTTTGAACAAAAGAGATTCAAAACCCACAGTTTCATCTTCTTCCTCTTCAGCCCCCTCTGGTGCAACGCCCTCTTTAAAAACATCAACACAGAAACAATCTGCTGCGTCTACAGAGAAAGAAATTAAGCCTGTGAAACAGAACTCTGCTCCGACATCCAGGGGTGCAGACAGAATGACATCCCTGAAGCAGAAGAGTGTTTCAAATGAAATTCAAGGAGATAGTGAGGATGAGTTGATTGTTGACCGCAACGCGAGTAAGTCCACTAACGCAAGGAAATCAAGTGCAAGTCCAGGTGAGCTGTGTTGTTTTTTGGTTGTTTTCTTGACAAAACTTTTGCAAAATTGATTTGCATGTTACAGAGCTGAACCAAGGTTCAGTTTGATGTAGTTTTACAGAGACGAAGGAAATGGGGGAAAAAGTGGATTTTTCTTATTTATTTGGGTTAGTAGTAGGGTAGTGTTGCCTAGAGAATCATAGGAGTGTGTTATAACAAATGTGAAATTTTATTTTCACTTTGCTTCTCCTGTTCTTCCAGATCCAGCTGAAGGTTCCAGAAAACGCAGTGCCAGGGCAGGCAGTTCACAGACAAGGAAAAGAAAATGTGAGTTGCTGCACCATAACTCATCACCCATTCTCTAAGGCTGTGGTCACTCAAAAATTAAAAAAATTGAATTTTGTATTTATTCAACTACATTCAAAGCCACACTGAATGTCTTTGTTACAGACTCCAAAGTCAAAAAAAATAACTGAAAAGTAAATACCAGTTGTGTTAAATTAATAAAGTTTTTTTTCATCTCCGGAATAGTAGCCAAAAACTGGTTACTATAGTTTTAGGGAATGGTGATGAAATACTTTTGATCATTTCTAGATTGTTACTGTACTTTATGTGCCTTTAAATTATCATTTTGTCACCATAACTATTTGTGTCTGCCTGCCTATAAATGGTAACATCGTAAACAAGCTTAAAAAACTCATGCATTCCATGCATCTTGATTCATATTATTTATACATAGTGATAATTTAATGATGGACCAGAAAATGCAGCCAAACTATAAAACACAAGGCTGGAAAGGCTAGGAATAACAGGCAATAAAATACTGAGCTTGGAAAATGTATGGCTTAACTTAAAAAGCTGTCCTTGCTGATATTAATAAATATGTTATTGTACCCGCAATTTTATTAGTCTAATCCAAACCAACTTATTTTCTTGGGATTATGGTGAAAGCTGTATGATTTTTTTGATGGTGTCAGTGTGAGGTTTGCAGTTGGCTCTATTTATAAATGAAAAGTGAACAAGGATGAAGAGCTCTGTTAATGAAACAGCAGATTTTCAAGATTGAAGTAAATAACGAGTGATTCTAGAGTGATGAACTTTTATCATCAAACATTAGTGAACAGTCAAGAACAATTATTACTATTACTGGAAGGACTGCCACCTGAGTTACACAACTTTAGTTGGGCATATCATTCATGTCCGGAGTGTTACTCATCAAGTTGTGCATTTACAACTAAAACATTGACCTAGAGGTCTAAATTCCCAAGGGGGCTGCCTCCACTTTAATCCCAGTCTCAGGGATACTCCAAATTGTTACATCCCTATTGAGTGACTAATATGGAACTCCTCCCCTATTTCTGTCAATAGTACAAGACTCGGAAGACGCAGATAATAAGGACAAAGAAGCTAAAAAGAGAGGAGCAAATGTTTCTTCCCCCACATCCAAGCCCTCCAAATCTCTGAGGCCTCGTCGAGCTGCCAAGGAGAATTCAGAAGAGGCAACCAGCAATACCAGGAGTCGAAGGGGGAAAGGTCTGAAACAGAAGAAGGATGATGATGTTGGTACATCTTCAAAGAAGAGAAAAGGCAAGGAAGGGGCGCGAGCTTCAGCTGCCAAAAAAGGTAGTGTATAATGCAGGAAGGTGCTGCGGTGGGGACAGTTGTCATTATGTTTATTTTATTGTTTGTTGTTTTCAGAGGTGAAACAGTAATGAAATGTGAAACTTTGAGAAATGTATTAAAACAACAGGTCAGTCCTTGGAAAAAGAACCTTTGCAAATACACTGCAATATTACAGGTTTATTAATGTACTAGCTGAGGTATCTGGCGTTCCAACCCCTTTCCCCCCCTCTTTCTCTTCCTTTGCCTCATTCTCTCCCAGAATCATTCTCTCTCTCTCTCTCTTTCTGTCTGTCTGTCTCTCCACGGGTTTTCTTTCTTTAACAGGAAATGGCATCAAACTAAGCATGTGTCAGTTACAGTCTCTCTTGAGCATCAGTGCCTTTATTTTTTTTCAAAACATAAATCTCCAGAAAACAATATTACTGGGAAATATTGTTTTGTCTAAAAGTTCATAGACAATACGCGGGGGCTGCAGACTTTCAAAGAATCATCTTCTGTGAGAAAGTAAACTTTGTTGAAAATTTCAAGTGAATTGGAGCGGAAATGACACGTGCCTGCATGTATGATACTAGCTTGGAGTAGTCTTCTTATGAGATTTGTTTTCCTCTACAGCCAAATCCTCGCGAGCCAAGAAAAAGAAGAAGAAGAAATTGATGTCGGACAGCAGCTCAGAAGACGATGATGATCATCACAGTGAGGGGGATGATGATGATGATCTTGATGTGGACATGTCTGAAGAAGATGAGGATGGGGACTCCTGGGAACTTCCGGAAGGTGTGCAGTATTATGACAACGAGTGCAGCGCAAAGAAATGTCTGAACCCTGAAGGCAAGCAAGTAGATTGGGTAAGTGACCTATATATCGGGAAAATGCTGATTCACTCTGATTGTGGGGTGGGGGGTGGATATCGAGGGCAGTGACGAAGAATTATCGAACCCAGGACTGCCGACTTTGGGATGAAACTGCAGGTAAATCCTGCACAGAGTGCCACATAGTGCTACATTTGACATAGTGTTTTCAGGTGTTCCTGGCAGCTAGGTTCATTGATATCCTACATAACAGGGGTGGCCAAACTTGCTTTATGTTAGAGCCACAAGATATCAACAAAATTTACGCGCACGTTTTTATTATTACATACACATTTTGTCACAAAAATTTTATATGTATTCTATGAAATACGTGTAAGCAATAATATTTCCTCACGTGTGCAGCTTTTTAAACTTTTAATTTGTATTAGTTTCAGTCATCACAAAGTAAGCATATATTATACCAAATGTTTTCCAAAAAAAAAAAAAAAGAAACTTAGCCAGCTTATTTCCATGGGCTGCAGATTGAAGATCAAAGAGCCGCATTTGGCTTGTGAGCAGCAGTTTGGCTACCCCTGCAATATAACTTATAGGTGTCATTAAGTGATACTTTGATCTCCTTCCTAGTGAAAGAAAAATTCTATCTGCTCTCTTCTACTTTTGACAGTTTTCCAGTTTGCATATTTGTAAATATGGCATTTTGAGCACTTCCAGAATTTTATCTGGAAGATAAAGGATGAAACGAAGACTTCGAATGATATAGATTTACATAAAAATGGTAACACTAACAGTGACGCAGAAACAAAAAAGAAAAACAGAAGTAAAAAATTCTTGTTCTGAGCATTTTATTGTATTCTTTAAAAAGTCAGTATCTACAAAATGAGAATAGTGCCCCTTTGCTTAGGCTGTGGACTTATGAAAATTGGTTAGGCAGTATTATTAGATTATTGTCTTGTCCATCCTCAGGTAATGTGTGACAGCTGTGAGCAGTGGTACCATGTAGTGTGTGTAGACTGTCCGTTAGATGTTGTAGAGAAAGAAGACACACAGTTTCATTGTGGACTCTGCTGATCAGCCAGTCACCCCACAACATTCATCTGAAGGTGTTGATGGTCCATGGTGAACGTTGCAGTTGCAGCCGAGATTTTACTACCTGTCACTGCACATTTTCTACGGGAAATAAGTAAGCAGTCTGCATATGCTGCAACTAAATCATATTCTCTAGTCCTGAAGATTTTTTAAGACTAATAAGCTGTCTGAAAGCAGGTCGGATTGCCACAGCATAGGTTCTGAAGTCTGTTTCAGTGTACAATTCTCTAATGCATAGCTGCCAACCAGTACGTAAAATACATGACCAGTACGTTTTTTGGGTTGTGGTACGTCAATACGTTTTCGTGGTGCAAAGTACGTTTTTGAAGAATTTCCCCATTTATACGGAGAAAACACATAGACTCTAGAGGAGAAAACAAAACAGTAACTTTTGTATCTAGGCCTACCGCTAACAGCGCTGGACCTAGCAATTCAACGGGTGCAACTGTAAACGCAGCTCTACCGTACTGTGTCCGGCCGTACTGCGTATGCCCGAGTTCGTGATAACTTTTATATCCCTGCCACGGCCCCACTCAACCAAGCAACAGTAATGTTGCATAATAAGTTATCACGGCATACACCTTCGCCTGTGTCCGCACGCTTCGGCCGTTCATTGAGCTCGAGTAAGCACGTGTAGGTCACGCGTATTGTATCGTAAACGATGGCGGTCTGTGAGTAAGAACAGTGGACACATTTTGTGAAGAGATTTCTTTTTATTTCACTGTTACGTCTTTTTTGGGTTTTTTTTGTTTTTTTTTCAGGTTGACATAGCTTACAATCATCTTTGGCCGTGGTAACTCCCGGTAGATCTAGGTCGGCCATCTTTTAGAATCTTGAACGTAATTGGCGATCACGGATAAACTAGGCCTAGGCGCAGGCGTACGGGTGTTTCAGCGACGTAAGAAATCGAAATCTAAAGCCCGTGGAGTAGTAAAACAATAGAAAAAGTTCTAGAACTAGAACAATATGGACATGGCTTGTGAAGTGGCTTCAGTTCTAGATCTGTTACATCTGTCATCTATTATGTCTAACATGATTTGTGATAATGGATAGATTTATTTTATTTTTAATCGGAAGTCTTTCCTATGCAACTCATGAGTCATGAAGCCGTGAGTAGACATTTAGTGCAAAATATTCAAAGGAATTTCCTTTTGCATTATGATCAAACTTGCCCAATAAATGCATTGTGAGTCATAAGTCACGTTATCGTGACTTCCAATTTCACCAGTTTCACAAGTCACATGGACAGAGTTATACAATTCTGAGGACAGCTCATATCATAATAGTCAGTTTTTTCTTTAGAAACAGAAACAGTGGTGATAACAATACATGTATTAGCAATAGAAGCAAAATGTTTGTTTTCTGCTTCTTAAAATCTTATGCTGTATTACATTAGGCCTATGTAAAGAGAATAATATTCCATAATGTAACAAAGTGAAGAATGATGATTTTTCAATGTTTGTGGGGGGAGTCGGTGTCTAATCCGATATTAGGAGTCTGCTTTTAGGTTTTTGAAAGTTGGCAGCTATGCTAATGTGTATTAGTCTACTGTGATATCCATCTCTGGGTCAGTACAAAAGATTGGTTTGCAAGAAAGCACCTGCAGCATTCTGTCAGTGACATATAGTCCTCTGTATGACCAGCCAGCATGTCACCAAAACTGTAGTTTCAAGTTAATATCTATACATCATTTCTCCATGCTTGAAACTACATACTAGGAGGCATGCCACTTAGGGGAGCTAGAGGCCATTTAGTATAACAATATGATAAGTTTATTTGTCATACAGCCAGGAAGAGATAGGGTAAAGATGTGCCAGTTGGACAAATGTGTTTTTACAAAAAAACGCTTTGTATTTTGATAAATGCTCCTGCAAATAGTAACTAAGTTAATCCTTTTAGTGTTGCAGACCTCCATTGCGGTTTGCTGGAATTTTCTAAATATGTGTGCCCAAGACCACTGTAGTGGTTGATCGGGATTAGATTGGACTATGATAAAGTATTATGTGAATTTGAACGAGTCAGGAGTGATTTTCGGGAAATATAATTTGCCACTATGTCCCAGGGCATAAGGGCATTTAGATGTTAGAATGTAGAAAAAAAGTAAATGTCATTTATAATGATAAGCCTGCTCGTCATAATGATGGCAATAGAATTCAGGGGAAAATCAGGGGTACAGCTTGTCAATGCAGTGGCTTGCAGAGGCTTGAGGATGGCCGGGGCCAATTCCTTGATTGTATGCCCCAGAACTCAAGTAGGCCTATAGTATTGTCTTGCTTATTAAAACACGGATCCACATTTGTACTAGCTTAGGAGACTGTAGGTTATCTTGTACAACAAAAAAATTAACAGCCATAATTTCAGATTTCAAAAAACTTGATTTTTATTTCTTCTGCCGATTGGATGACCCCTGAAATAGATGCCCGGGACCATATCCCTCTCTGACCTCCTTTCAGCATGCCACTGTGTCAAGATTATTTACCTTGCATTGTTTCTTTAGGTGATATTGTTGACCTGGCACATCACTCAGTGAGTTGTTTCAAGCACAAATATGAGGCTAGAGCACAGAATTAGTAACATAGTGCAACCGGTGAAATTGACAAAAATCAACAAACAGATGGTGGGGTCAAAAGTTTACCATGCAGGTAATAGAAAACAAAAGCAGACATAAGAATCCAAACTGGGAAAAACTAAAAGACTGTTTATTTGAGTCCCAACCAATGTTTTGCGAGGATTTCTTAACTTTGGCAGCTGCGACAGATTTTACATGTCTATTCTGTACCATTATCTCACACATTTTATGTTTATTTGATGTGTTTATCAGCAGGTTTTATGCTGCTCTGAAAGGCTGGTTAGTGGAGCTGATATGTCGTAGGTAGGGGGGATTATCTCACCTTTTCAACTGCCATGATTGTCATTAGACAGGTACAAACCTTAGATTTTGAAGTGGGGGGGGGGGGGGGGTGCACCTACTGAATTAGTCTGGTTTCCAGAATTTTATTTTGTAATTTTTCATTTTAAGGTACTGTAGTATCTCAGGAAATGATAAAACCAAGTTGCAGTGCACACAGATGCCTTTTTCGTCAATGTGAAACATCACCAATGAGCAGTCTCTGACATCAGGATGTTTCCTTCAGACACTTTTGTGCATGTAAAATGTATCTGTATCAAATCATGAGTATGTTTGCTTCATCCAGATACAAAACTATCATCAGTTTCTTTGCTACAGCTTTGCAGGGATGTTAACGACATTTCATTAGCTTGAGAGAAGAATATTTTCTCCAAATATATTTCGCATAAATTAATTCAGAACGCATGATTTGATTTGCATATTTTCACCTCAGTACTGTTTTATTCTATCTCCATTTTTAAAAGGAACTGAGATAAGGCTGTAATTAAGCCTAACAATGTAAATTCTGTCATTCCTACAAACATTGTGAAAGCATCATACCTCTGGGTGCAAATTTTAAAGTGTCATAAAGTTGAGTTAAAACTTTGTGAAGTTTTACTTGCAAGTGATTGTCTCATAACACACTGTTTTGGAAATAGAAAAACGCAGTGCTTGGGTGACACATTGTCTCCTCAAATACATTTATCCTTTGATCTCTTGGATGCTTCATGTGACATTCCATTATGGGAATTTCTTGTGATGTCACAGGTATCACACTCAAATCAATGTGAACAGTGCTCAAATTTATAAAACTTGCATGTCCATTTTACAATTCATTGAAATGTCAAAATATGGCTTGAATAATTTTTCAATACTCCTGTTATTTTGCAAAATTTCTGTCTCATTCTCAGTACTTGCTGTCTGAGACGATACTGCCTAAAGCTGTAGGCTTGATCCATTGTGTTCATTACTTGAATTTATTCTTTTCTGTTGCAGAATATGCATCAATCATTTCGTGATGTATTGCATTTTTTAGTTTGAAAATTCTGTGTTCAGATTTGTATTCACATTGATGATTGTCTTTTTTGTGCATTTTTGATTTTTGACCTTCCAGCATAATACTGTAGAACAAACCATTCAGTATTTTCTTTGCACAAGAAATGTGTCCACACCATTGTTTATGTTTGCCGTTATTATTTTACTAGAGACAATACTCATAAAATGTCTACGGCTGTTTAAAGAAAACTTGATCTTGATTATATTCATCATCATTATCATCTATTTTGTTCACTTAAATTCACACAAATTTTGTTGTATTTCATTCTGCCTATTTTTGAAAAAGAAGATGTTAATTGCATGCACACCTGTATCCATGCACACACACTGGCATGCAGAGGGAGAGCGAGAGTGAGACAAAGAGACAGACAGACAGAGAAAGAGAGACACAGAGTGAGAGACAGTGAGAGAAAGAGGGAGAGAGAGAGAGAGAGACAGACCAAGAGCCAAAGAAAGAGAGAGAGAGAGCGATAGAGGAGAGAGCTGAAATTCCATATTGGAAAACAAATTTTTACTTCAGTTGGGTATAAAATGAGTACAGCTATAGAGATTTCAACATACAGATCTGTAGAAACGGTGGACCTTATGAAAGCTGAAGTGCAAGACTAAAAATGCTCTAAAATTTGGAGCAGATTTGGATTATTACTATACTGTTCATGTGATTTTCCAAATTTGCCGGCATTTGATATTCTTTGTGCATAATGTCAGTTGAAGGAGTCAGCAGTTGGGATGATCAGCTGCACTGTGCAACTGAAAAACATGAACTGACCCTTTTATGTATGTTAATCGCCAAGTTGCAGCAACATTGATTATTTTTTTTTACCATATTGTCAAATTTTTAAGCAAATTGCCGAACTCATGTTGTATCATTTTATATGCGAGATATGAAACTGTTTCGTGGAACTAGTAAAAAGTATCAGATGGGCAGTTTTCACTGTGGAAAAACCATTGGGTTTAGGCCTTTGCCTGTGTCAATTTTTACTTGAACAGTTTCATTTCTTACCAACTGGAGATCAGCTTTTTGAGAGATGAGCAGTTCTCACTGCAGAGAGACTATTATGTCCAGGCCTATGTTGTTTTGTCAGTTAAACAGTTCGGTTTCCCACCTTCTGGGAGATCAGCATTTTTTCTGAAGGGTTCCGATTGAATTCATACGTTGTAATCAGGCTTCACATAGTCGATAATGACACAGAATGTAAGACACCTAACTCTGAGTCAGCCAGATTGCTTATGAGCATAATGTATAGGTAACAGAAGTCTGTGTGGACTAGTATGCCTTCATAAGCAAACATGTAAATTCTGTATCAGAGCTATTTTCACAGTACAGAAGTGGACAGATATTTTTAGCTGTAACAATAGAGAGCTTCATTTGTCACTTGCATATTTCCTCAGAAGTTGATTGTCAAAATAATTTAAATGTAGGTGTACATGTTTATTTTTATGGATTTACATAATTCTCACATTTCAAGTGTTTCACAAGGCTGTTGACTTCTTTGCTGATTATGAAAAGAAAAAGCTATTCTGTGTCTTTTTCTTTTTAAAACTTTCTGACAAAATTTTTGTACATAGCCCAATCATACTAATAAATGACATAACTGTACATATGTGAGCATGAACACAAGGGACACTATTTGCTGATTAAGAAAACACAGCTGTCCTGTGTCGTTTTTTTATTTTCACGAGCTGTAGTACGAATCTTTGTATTGATACATGACATTGTATGTATCTCCCTATGTGCGAATGAACACAAAAAAAATATACTCATTAAATGTAGAATTCAATATGTTACATATAGATTATTTTCCCGTAAACATTTGCATATTTGTTATTGTTTGAATCATCTTGGAACATTTGATGTGGTGATGATTTGGATGATGCGAGTAATCAATTTGCTTAGTGTTCTCACTGGATTAAAATTAAATCAAGACTAAGAGAAATGTCAGATGCAAGAAACTCAAGGAGTGGCAGTTAAATGTGGAAAAAAGGAGTCCTGTGAAAAACAAACGAAATTTTTATCGCAGAAGCAAGTAGTTTAGTACATGTATTGAATTGAAGAGCATAGTGTGCTAACGTCACCAAAAGCTGCAAATTGAGACATTATGCAGAATACGTGTGCAGGTTTTGAATCTGAAACGGTCAACTCTTTCCAGATGCCTTGCCCTACAAATAAGAGTCTGCGGTTAATCTGCTTTACAGAGGACAGTATAATCTCTGATCAGCGTGCATAATTCTACAGTTCATTTCGGAGTCCAGGTGGACTTAGGCGCATGGTTTAGAAGTATCAATGAAAAACTGTATCAGAAAACTTTGAAATGTGATTGCCAATATTCTTTTTTGATTGCCAACATTCTTTTTACTACGCCACTTACAGTGTTCTTACAGTGTTCTGTTATTCTTAACCTGATTGGTACATTACTGTTTTATCCTATTTGTTGCTGGTCTTTTTAGCCCTAGTGACTTCTATACTGGAAAGTAAAATGTCATGCGCCTTAATTGGAATGTTTGTGTATTAGAATGCAAGTCAAGGACTCTGTACCTGGTGCTTGGAGAATACATGAAAATTTCATGGAAAAATTCCAAATTATGAAGAAGTTGCAAGCAAAAAAATTACCTTTCTTTAGTGTTTTTTTTATACCTGAAACTTATGGATTGGTGTGGCAAAATGACATGTACTTTCTTGAGAATATTTGTGTATTAAAATGGAAATCAATGACATCATGTCCTGGCCAGGGAGGTCCTTGAACAATTTATGACATTTTGTGACAAAAATTCATACTAGTAAAGAAATTACTGTTAAACCAAAAATAATCATTGCTTGAGTCTTTTAGTACATGTACTTTTGTAGCCAAATGTTGGAAGTTAATTAAGATAAATTAGACCATCTTTGCATTTTATCTTTTCTTTGCTCCTGATGTCCTTGTTGTTTCGGCTACAGTTCAAGAAATCCAAGACTAATGGCAAATCTGAGATTCATTTTCGTTTCTTGTGCACTTGTCATCATGTCAAACAAATAAAATAAATGAGTAAATTTACGGACACAAGTTTTGATACTATTTTTCTATACATCCATGTGTGGAAATTTGACAGAGGGTGTGCATGTATATAAGTGATTCTGAAAGGCAGGAGTGCGAATGGCTGTTTCAATATTTATCTACTTTGCATTGGGTGCCAGATCGCGGCAACTGCCGGCACGCCGGCCAAGTAAACGCGGTGAAAAATACACATGTATGTTGCGGGCCGGTGGGGTATTGATATACTAATCATGTATATTCATATCGCCGATACCCGAGATATGAAAAGCAAAAAGATAATTACATGGATTTGGAATGACGTCAGAGAAACTTCCTGTTTACTAGTGTTTTCATTCGCGGAATGACCGGATGTGGGATATCGAAGGCCACTAAGGCGGGTAGTCAACTCCAGAATGGCAATACCCGAAAGACGCTGGAATTTCGGTGATTTAGGGACATGATTACGCGCCTAGTTTCTCACCGATTAATTATATAATAATTATATTGACGTAATTTTGTACTAGCGACGGTCACTGCATTTCTTCCCCTGTCCGCGTTCCTTTTTTAGACCTATCAATCGTTTTTACACCAGTGGTTCTTATCGTGGGCGATATCACCCCCCCCCTCCCCGGCGATTTTGGTTTTGGAGGGGGTACCCTATTTTGTAGAAGTGGTCTTTATTTTGTTGGTGAGTGTAGGAGGCGACACCATAATGCTCCAGCTGACAATTAATTTCAGTCTGTCACTGTGCCTGCCCTAGTAATCTTACTTATGTAGTGTTGCATGTCAATGGGAAGGTTACGTTATTGGCTGTTTACAAAACAGTATCATTAAGTTAAGCGGCATTCATTTTACCGAGTTGAATTGAATAACAAAATGTGCGTTAATGACGAAAACTCAATACGCCGTAGTGCTTTGCATGATCATTACAGATTTAAAGTGTTGCATGTCAACGAAAAGGTCTCTCCATGCTCTCTTTGAAAAGCAAGGTAATTAACCTAAGCGGTATAAAACTAAAAGAATGCTGGCAAAGCTGAAAACCCATATTTTATTGAAACAAAGAAGGGTCATTAAGGTCACCTACCAGCCATACCAGACCTCTGACAAAGGGAGCCCACCCCATTTTCAATATAGTATGATGTCACAAATCCCAGACTGGGAGATGTAATAAGTTATGACAGGACAACAATCACGAACGAACAAGTTTAACACTTAACAGAACAACCCATCAGACTCACACATTTATTAAACATAATTATACAGATAATAGCGCAATTACATACATTATATTATTGAATTTAGCTGCCGTACAACGGCCTTATTCCCACATGCACTCTTCCTCGGATCCACAACCCGGTAGTTACTTCCTAAAGACACTTCGGCCTCAGCCTCTCCCCTCAGGGTCTTAATAGCACATTAATAATTCACTGGCACCGCAGTCTCTCAATATCACCTTCCTATTGCCATAACACCTTAGTATTCCACTAGCACCTCAGCAGGGCAATAGCACATTATCATTTCAATAGCCTATCAACATGGCAATAGCACATTATCATTTCAAGAGCCCATCAACGTGGCAATAGTACATTATCATTCCACTAGCACATCAACATGGCAATAGTACATTATCATTTCAATTAGCACATTCACGCTCATATCTACGTCCCTGTCCGTGGCCAGACTGCCACGACTTTATGTGCCTCTACTGTCCTGCACCGACAGCCTCACTCTTGGCCTATGTGTGGCCCCCGGCCCTATGCTGGCCTATCCCCTGTGCTCACCGAGGTGGCTCTTCGGCCCGTCCCCGACACCAGTCATCACTGGAATAACACTACTCCCAAGTCTTCCGACTGCTCTCCTTATGTTCGCCCGCTGGGCTTTCTCCTACGTCCGCTCCCTAGGACCTTCTAACTTGCAGTGATAGTAATACAGCGCTTTCGCCTCATTCAGACCCCCACCACTCATAACATGCACGCTTTTCCTTACTTGACTACGTGCGTTAATTTTACTCTCCTCCTTTCCCCCCGTAATTATTAACTATCGCTCACTCCACTCGTGACATCATCCCCCACCCCAAAAAAATTAATGCAATTAATTTCAAATCGCATCAAGATGACTGTCAACGAGTGAGCGTGAGCAATACTTACATAAAAATGACTTACCAATGCCCCTAGCACATAAAATACCGGAATCAGGGGAAAATATGGGGATCAATATGCCCTGCACTATGCATATATGTATCACATCATCAATAGCTAACTAAACACAATACCTAATACAGAATCAAAAACCAATCAACCTATCAACCATTCTTCATATCATATTTATAATGTCAATATTTTAAAGTCAACGACTCATTCACACAGATCCTGTCAATGTTCCTGTCCTCCGATGTATAAGCTCCTGAAGTCTTCCCCTAGGCTCGACTAAGGTAGTCGGCGATATGATTGCTGGTTCCTGGAATTGGTTGAATAACGAAGGTATACGGCTGCAAAGCCAATGCCCATCTAGACAAGCGTGGGCTGGACGAACGATTCCTCGACAAAAATGTTAGTGGCTTGTGGTCTGTCTGGATACAGAATTCTCGTCCCATGAGATAACGTCCCAATTTCTGGACGGACCAGACAATGGCAAGACACTCCCGCTCTATCACAGAATACTTTCTTTCTCTCTGCAATAACTTCCTACTGACATAACATACAGGATGGAGACATTCGTTCTTCTCCTGTAGAAGACAAGCGCCGACACCAGAGTCCGACGCATCTGTTCTGAGGATAAATTTAGATCGAAAATCGGGTAAAATCAGAATGGGTGACGATGATAATGCTGTCACCAAATTATCAAATGCTGCCTGACATTCAGACGTCCAATGGACCTTATCGGGTTGTCCCTTCTTAGTAAGGTCAGTAAGAGAAGATGACAAGGAGGAAAAATTTGGAATGAACTTTCTGTAATAATTTAAAATTCCCACTAAGCTTCTGACTTGTTTCTTTGCTTTATTGATTTGCAACCCTACTAATTTGTCAATTTTTGTTACTTCAGGTCTCTGAACACCTCTACCCACGATATGTCCTAAGAATACTATCTCTGGACATGCCAAATCCATCTTTGCGGGTTTAGCAGTTAACCCAAACTGACGTAATCGTTTAAAAATTACTGTTAGTGTCTGAATATGATCAGACCATGTCGACGTATGACATGCTATATCGTCAAAGAATGACACGACATTAGGTATGTCCTTCAACACCAGTCTCATCAATCGTGCAAACGTCGCTGGCGCGTTTACCAACCCAAATGGCATGACCTTAAATTGGAATAATCCAATGGACGTTTGGAACGCCGTGTATTGTTTAGACTCCTCAGTAAGAGGGATTTCCCAATAACCTTTCGTTAAATCTATCTTGGAAAACCACGTGGACCCGGCCAATGAAGCTATTAGTTCCTCCTGAAATGGAATAGGCTCCCTATCGCCTACCGTAATAGTGTTCAATTTTCGAAAATCAATACAGAACCGCACCGATCCATCAAGTTTTTTCACGAGGACGATGGGTGATGAATACGGCGATGTTGATGGTTCTATCACATCTAACTTCAACATTGACTCAACTTCCTTTATAACTCTATCTCTCGAAGAAAAAGGCAGCGGATAAGGTCTAAGAAATACTGGCTTATCCGAAGTCAACTTTATTTGGTGCTGGATCACCGTAGTGCGACCCGGCAAATCCGTAATAACATCCGGGAACGACGCTAACAGGGTCTTAAGTTCCCTACTCATCGAACTCGTAAGGTCAGGGTTAAATTTTACGTCCCTGTAACCTTGTGTCGGAGTTAACTCCGGCAATTGAATTTGTAACTCTTCCTGCGCATCGGTGTCGCCCCTGTCTCTGTCTGACCAGTCTAAGACCCCCCGTACAAGCAATAGAGAAGACACTCTCCTCTGGTTTCGTCTGAGCACACAGATACTCTGGTCTCTCATAAAATCTCTGCAGCATATTAACATGGAAAACCTTAACTACTCCATCAATCTGAATAGCATAATCTACCTTCGAAACGACTCGCTCAATCGTATACGGACCTTTCCATGTCATTAATAACTTATTATGATCCGTAGGTAGCAACAATAGGACCTTGTCTCCTGGCTTAAAACTTGGAAGTTTGGACCCTCTATCTTTATAGTTTTTCTCTCTTTTTGAAGCGCTACTAGAAGCTTCTTCCATAATAGTGCGCGCTGAAGATACTCTCTGTCCTATCGTCTTTTGGCACGCACTGCACGTCTTACAATACAGCCGTACATCTCTATGTATCGATGGCCAATAAAAATCTTTCAGAACTCTCTCCTTGGTTCTAGCACTCCCCATATGACCCGCTAATGGAACATCATGGGCCAGACGCAATACTGTAGCAATTAACGACCGTGGCACGACGACCTGCTTTTGAACGGAAGCCACTGTGACGTACATACGGAACAGAATGCCCCCCTGGACAAAAAAGGAAGATGACCCGTTCTTATATTTCCTCGTTTTCTCCGTTCGCGCCTCCTCAAAACATGGACTCAATGATGGGTCCTCCTTTTGTAATGTCGCCAAGCGCCCTGGTGTGATATCCAGGTTGACCGCTGGCGTTGCCAAAGGTCTAATCTTACTCCTATCACCTACCTGTCGACGTGTCTCGACTGCGGCACAAAAATCAATACCTTTTGATTGCGACCATGCCTGCACATTCTCCTCGGAAGGGGAAACCACCCGCAATACATTACCAATGATGAGCTGGGCGCCTGGAAAGCAACCAACGACTGCTTCGACTTCCCCGCTAAGGAAAGGTGTATCTATCACTATCTTTGCCATGGGTAATTTCTCTATGGCCCCTGAAAATTGGATGCACGGGACAGTCTCACCTGTAAGCTGTGAATCCCGAATGCAGTCCCTATGCACTCCCACAACGGTAGATCCTGTGTCTCGTAAAACCGAGACCGGTTCGTCCCCAACAAACCCCGGATAAACCCTAAGACCACCTCCTGTATGACATGAATTTATAACGGGGATCTTTCTCCCACAAGGTAAAACACCGGAAGATAATAACTTCTCACAACTGGGACACTTAGAATACTGTCCGCCTCCGTTGTCCGATGTAACACACGCAGCCGCATGATGAAATTTATTAGGGGAACATGGAGTGGAGCGACCGTGATTACCATCCACGTTCGCCGCTATCCTACCTGCAGGGCAATTCACGCTGATGTGATCTGCTCTTCCGCAGTTCCAACACTTCGCGGCCTTACAATCGCGTGAAAAGTGACCCACGCATCCGCAAGTCCAACACTCCGCTCCCTGTGTTCCGCTAGACCTGGGTCCCCGTGACCCATCGCGACCGGAACTAAAGTCCCTATGCCGTCGGTCATCGGCAAAGGTCACAAATCCCCCTCGGCCATTACCGCGACCTAGCCCTCCTGCTCGGTCAAACTTACCGGATCCATATGCAGGTGATTGGTGATACCCCCTACGTTGCCCCTGGGCTTGCCCGTTATAGGCACCACGCTGACGCGACCTGTCTTTGTGTCCTGCCGGCGACCCCTCAACAACAGCGACGTAGCCAGCATCCTGCACGTACGCCCTCGCTACTGGTTTGGACGGATGTGCCGTACGGTATGCTTCCGCCAACTTAGACGCCTCCTGCACCGTCGCGGGTTCGTTTTCTTTCAGAAAAGCCACCAGATCTTTATGGCACGACGCGTATAGCTGGTCACGGATCATTAGGTCTTTCAATTTAGTAAAATCCGCGCCCACATGCGCCAAGTCTACCCAGTTCGCGAAATATTCCGTTAGTCTCGCGACGAAGGCAGCAAAGTCCTCCCTGGTATCCGCACGTGCTCGCCTAAACTGCTCCCGGAAATATTCCTCGGTACGCGCAAATCGGCGAAGCAGCAAAGCCTTCAGCTTATCGTAATCTTGCACGTCTTCGCGCTGTAGCTCTTTAAAGTAGGTTAACGCTCGGCCCTGCAATAAGGACGCCAGGTACGTGGACCATAATTGCTTATTGTCCCCCCATTGCAGTTGTGCCTTCAGTTCGAACCTGTAAAGGAAGGCGTCTATGTCGTCCTTCCGGTCGTCGAACGTAGGCAGCTTAATCCTAACGCCACCTTTGTTTTGTCCCTGCCGCTCAACTGTTTCTGTTGGCGCATTCTTTTTGATTTCCAATTCTGCGATCTTTACTTGCGCCTCTATCTCCTTTAACTTTATCTCCCGTTCTTGGGCTTCTATCTCCCTTAACTTTAACTCCCTCTCCTGAGCCTTAGCCTCTCTTTCTTGTTGCCGCTCTTGAGCCTCTTTTTCTTGTTGCCGCTCTTGAGCCTCTTTTTCTCGCTCTCTATCTTTAGCACGCTCATCGCGCAACTCTGCCTGCTGCTCTTTAATCCAGCCGCGTAGCTCCTCTCCCTCCAGGCCAAGTTCCTTACCCAACTTCATTAGTTGTTGGAGTTCCGCCATTTCACAGATTTATGGTTACGGTATATACTATGAAAAAGGCTCACCTGTCGGTATGATCACTAACGACCCGACCAGAGACCTGAAATTATGTCACTATAATAACAACCGCTATTTCCAAATGCAATTCAGAAAATTACCTACAGAACATTTTATAACATACTATCTCTAACTAATTCTACGTTCATAAAATGTATTGCACCATTAACTAACAAAAAGAGAAAAGAGAAGACAAAAATGAAGAAATTCAGAAGAAGGACCACACGGACATCAAAGACAACGAACCAGACTAGGACAAAGCTTCTAAAAAAAAATATAATGGGAAAAAGAATGCAACCTAACTACGCCGATTACACTACAAGGTACGAACAAGAACAGAGTCTGAAAAAAAAGAACGTATCTACAGATAGGTAAGAGAGAGGGACAAGAGAATACGTCTTCCTGCAGAACAGAGAAGATATCGACGCTACAACTAAACAATGACAAAGCCCTACAGAACTGTTCACTGTGATGAGCGTGGTTCCTAGATTAGCCCACCTCCCGAAGAGGACAAACCAAGTTCACCACAGCAAACCCGCGCCACCGCCCGTATAATCAATTACAACGAAAACAGCAAAAACAGAGAAAAAGACAGATTAAAGGAACAGCCCACAATCCAGGGCACAAAAATTTTGAATTTTACTTAACTCGCAATTCTGACTATAACTTCTCCCCTTGTCTCGGAGCTCTGGCTGCTTGACCTCTACAGGCTGGCACACACACTCTGCAGAAATTTAAGTACCCATTAATACATATTCATCAAAATACATGCATCAATACATATTCATAAATATACATAAATTATACCATCATGAAATTTCCATTCATTCCACGAACAAAGACAGCACAAATTCCTAGCACAACAGAAAAACAACTAAATATGACGAATACACAATGTCAAAATGACCACAGGTAAACAGAACGAGCCCCCAGTGTCACAAATCCCAGACTGGGAGATGTAATAAGTTATGACAGGACAACAATCACGAACGAACAAGTTTAACACTTAACAGAACAACCCATCAGACTCACACATTTATTAAACATAATTATACAGATAATAGCGCAATTACATACATTATATTATTGAATTTAGCTGCCGTACAACGGCCTTATTCCCACATGCACTCTTCCTCGGATCCACAACCCGGTAGTTACTTCCTAAAGACACTTCGGCCTCAGCCTCTCCCCTCAGGGTCTTAATAGCACATTAATAATTCACTGGCACCGCAGTCTCTCAATATCACCTTCCTATTGCCATAACACCTTAGCATTCCACTAGCACCTCAGCAGGGCAATAGCACATTATCATTTCAATAGCCCATCAACATGGCAATAGCACATTATCATTTCAAGAGCCCATCAACGTGGCAATAGTACATTATCATTCCACTAGCACATCAACATGGCAATAGTACATTATCATTTCAATTAGCACATTCACGCTCATACCTACGTCCCTGTCCGTGGCCAGACTGCCACGACTTTATGTGCCTCTACTGTCCTGCACCGACAGCCTCACTCTTGGCCTATGTGTGGCCCCCGGCCCTATGCTGGCCTATCCCCTGTGCTCACCGAGGTGGCTCTTCGGCCCGTCCCCGACACCAGTCATCACTGGAATAACACTACTCCCAAGTCTTCCGACTGCTCTCCTTATGTTCGCCCGCTGGGCTTTCTCCTACGTCCGCTCCCTAGGACCTTCTAACTTGCAGTGATAGTAATACAGCGCTTTCGCCTCATTCAGACCCCCACCACTCATAACATGCACGCTTTTCCTTACTTGTCTACGTGCGTTAATTTTACTCTCCTCCTTCCCCCCCGTAATTATTAACTATCGCTCACTCCACTCGTGACATATGACCCCAGGAATATGACATTACAGTGGCATGTTGGTATCAAAAAGTGCACGATCGAAGTAATGAGCTCCCCCACTAATGGTCGCCTTTTGATCTTGATATAGAGCAGCTTTGAGACAAACGAGGTGTTCTGGAAAACCCATTTTGATTATAGTTTCAAAAAGGTGGAGTTGAACTACACTATCAAAGGCTTTGCTATAGTCGATGAAGGAGATATATGCTTCCAACTCAATGTGTTTGATCTTCTGTAAATAACATATCTGTAGTTCCTCTGTTTGGTCTATAGCCTGCTTGGCAATCTGATAATTCCTCTTCACATTTATTCTTCATTCTGTTTAACATTAATATGAGGAGAATCTTGCTTGCATGGCTGATTAGGGCTATGGTAGGATAATTTCCACAATCTTTGGTGTTCCCTCTCTTGTACAGCATGACAAACTCTTGGAGTTTCCAGTCTGTTAGCCATTGTCATGCCTCCCATATTCTGCAGCATAGATGGTGCATTGCCCTAGTTCCTGCATCTCCTGAGCATTTCAACAATTCTGCTGGGATGTTGCCCTTTATTTGGACGACGATACAATTACTGTAGGTGCACGCAAACCGGATGAACTTGGATTTCTTAGTCTAGCATGTGGCAGGTGCATAAATGTCTCCCTTTATGCCCACTCGTCAGTTTTGCGCTAACACAGATAACCAAGGATTTTGCAATATTTGTAACTCTCGTTCTAACCCACGCCCAAGCAGTGCATCCAGGCCATTGGAAAAATCATCTGAAGCGGTGTGTTGCAGAGAAAACTTGACTTTCTTGGGAAATTTTATATTTATACTTTAAATGTTTTAACCCTCAGAAGAGAATAGGATCGACAATCGGCCTAATTATTTTACAGCGAAAATGACGATGGGGCCGCGATATGGCCTTGTAGCCAATCAGAATACCTGTTTCATAGAATCTACGGATCTGGACATATCAGTGGCCGAGCTTCCTGCTGGTCTAAACACATTATAATTTTTGTTTTGTTCTGTGAACTCCTGTCTGTCCAGATGGACACTATCCAACATATCCCCCCCCCCCCCCGCATCTCCAAAGGATTAAAAAGCGACGAAATTATTGCAAAGAAAAAATCAAAAACAAACTAGCTGAGGCACCCGGCGTTGACCAGTGCAAATCTGTTTATCAGGTTCAGTTCTGTGCAATTTGAAATGGATCTGGTTCACTTGACTCGTTTCTGTAGGTTCATTTTGTTGTTGTGCTTTGTAGTTTTGTTTTCTGGATAAGTCTTAGCTGCACATGGCTGCACTCCCTTTGTGGCCTAATGCCCAACACACCCAGTCGGCATTCGAGACGAAGATCGTCATGATATGGCAATAATCTGTGCACTGGGCAATTTGTGTAATAGTGAGCACATCGCAGGAATGATGGCGTCATGGGCCCATGTGTTCGCGGAAAAAGAAAGAATCGGGGCTGAAATAAGCGACACAAAACAAACTCAAAAAAAAGAGTAATTCCCCACCATTTCAAGTCTCAAAATCTAATTTTTGTGTGAACTAAACTGTTTGCATTTTACCAATACAATCAGGCATTTATGATTTTAAAAATCGTTTTAAGACGAATGTTTTCAGTCAATTACCTACACCTCCCTAGTAATGTCATAACTGTAAACAAGAGGTCATTAGATTTGTTCTTTATTTAGCATAATGACATTATTCTTTCAGTAACGTTTAGCTTTGCCAGATTGATCGTCTCAATATAGGTCATGGGACGCACGCGTTAGAAACAGCAATAGGGAGACCTTCATAGACCACCAGCAAAACAGAACAGAAAGTTTGGGGTTCAGTCTGCAGGCAGAGTGGTGCAGAGTAATTAAGAATCCTCACGCCCATGCACACTGAAGTGACTGAACCACTGTCACTTGATGAGTAGGCTTCTTCTTCTTCCTCTTCTTCTTACCCGTGGCGCGCCCTAGGGACTTTGCGGATCATGAGCTGCCATCCACATGTGAGTTCTGATTTGCGGACGAAAGCGTTATTTGTGGTCTCATCACTGGTGGCTTTGCGGAGACTTGTGACAAAGGTGATTCTCTGCTTTCCTCGTGTCCGTTTGCCTTCGATGGTGCCACTGACTGCCAACTTCTCAAGAATGTTGAGTCTATATAATATGTGTCCAAAAAATGTCATTTGTCTCTTTCTGGTTATTTGTAATAAATATATAATCTTTGCCAACCATTTTGAGAATTTCTTCATTTGATGTTCTGGCAGTCCATGAGATTTTTAGCAGTCTTTTATAAATCCACATTTCTACTGCTTCTAGTCTGTCTTCTGCTTCCTTCAGTACTGTCCAAGCCCCACAGCCATATAGGAAGATGGAGTAGACAAAGGTGTTTACCAAATATGACTTTGTTTTCATGGATATGTTTTAGTTCATTGGGACACATCTCACGTTGCCAAATGTTGCTTTCGCCTTTGCTGTTTGCGTTTAAATATTGGTGATGTCTCTTTCGTCCGAAGTGATCATACTTCCAAGATACTTGAATTTATCAACAGGGCTTATCAAGGCTTATACATCTTCTAAAGATTGAGTAGAAATAAAGTCCGACTAATTTCGTACTGCTCTTCTCACAGTCGGATAATTTCTGAGACATCTGTGGTAATGAGTTACCACATTTTTCCTGTTCTGCTCTCCTCGGCTCTTCTAACAATCTGAATACTTCTGTTACATCTATTACCACATTTTATCTGTTCTGCTCTGCTCTGTTCAGCTCTGCTCTTCTCACAATCTGAATACTTCTGTTACATTTATTACCACACTTTTATCTGTTCTGCTCTGCTCTGCTCAGCTCTGATCTTCTCACAATCTGAATACTTCTGTTACATGTGTTGCCAAATTTTATCTGTTATGCTCTGCTCTGCTCCGCTCTGTTCTGCTCGCAGTCTGAACATTTCCGTTACATCTAGTGTACGATTCTACCTGCTCTGCTCTGCTAGCTCTCTGTAAGCTCCTGTAATCTCCTAAACTTCCTGCACCTAAACACAGACTGCTGTTATTTCGAGTAATATGTAACTTGAAACAGTTAATCAAGAGTGTAAAGCCTAAAAGAAAGATAAATAATAATTAATCATAAAAATGTATTTGTTGAGCAAATTAAAATGGGTCTCAAATAATGAAATAGAAAACATTGAGAATCAGGTGGGCTGTCTCAAATGTTGAGCATTGGGCGACGAGATGGGTTAAGCACAGGTAAACTTATAATGCCTGTAACTCTCTCGTGGATTCCCCGGTTTCAAGGTAATACAAAAGACGGATAATCATTCTTATATGAAATTAAACCTTAACACATAATCATCAATGTCTTAATTCCACAAATTGGCAATTGGACAAATGAAGTCATATCGTTTCCCTGTGAGACACGTCTAATGAAAATATTCTGAAACATGACAGGAAACTTCAGGCTGCACAACAAGAGAGAGAAAGTAAACATATTCAAAGGAATAAGCCTGGACGTCTGTAAATTGTCTGAAGAAGTCACTATTTCTAGTTTGCCGTGTTCAGAAATTAATTACCTTGTGTTTGAATGACTGATCAAGAAACAATATTGGGAACCCTGGTAGCCTCCCCACAGAAAGTACTCTGCGTGTGTGGGTGGGGGATTAGATTCGCATCTTATTTGAACTGAGTTTTCTGAGTCTTCATTAAACGAAAACAAACACACTCCAATGTAAATAAAAAAAAAGAAATATTAAATAAACACCGAGTGCCATATTAGAATCAGAACTGTCCACGATTTAATGACATGCTTAAAAACTTACAGTGACACTTATTTCGTGAACAAGCACTTAGCGTCTCTTCATTTATTATTATTACTGGGTTTAGGTCACATTCATAACGGCACCTGGATTTGAGGCAAAGGCCAGTGGAGCTTATTTTTACCCAGGACCCACTACGCCAAGACGGTGCAATTCAAGCACTTCCGTCCGCCGAGCCAGGAGTTTCTAAAAATTGTATGGGCACGTACAACCGTAAACACAGGCATGCTGCCATTACATGCGGTTCGTCGTTCGTGTTGATCGAGGGGACCAGTGCTCCTTTTTGAGGAATCAAAATTAAGGCTTTGTCTACTTCATGCCACCATTAAATTTTTGCTAACCGAGCCATGACTGAGCACACCATACGCGCTCGGTCGGTCTAGTAGACAACGCATGCGGCGGAACTCTTTACCTTTGTATTTAACGATCGATTGCACCGTCTTGGCGTGGTGGGTCTTGGCTGTTACACCACAATTCCCTGCATACTAAAGAGAGGAGAAAAACGAAATTTCCGATAACACTTTTCAATTTTACTCGACGAAAATGCGCCTTTTTTGTGGCTCAAAGAAGAAAAATATGTAGATCTAATATAATATAAAAGACTGAATTTTGTCCAAAATGCATGCCCAAGCAATTTGTCACGCGATCATTTGAAATGAGTCCGATGTCAAAGGATGTCATATCGAGAAAATCGGACTTGAGTGATGATGGGTCAAAATACATCGAATTTTCCTTTTCACAGAAACATACATTTTAGCCATTTTTCTAGCATAAACTAAAGGTATTAAACATCAGCTCTTCTATTTTGATCGTGAAACCTTTGATTTTGTGAAGCGCCAATCAAATTTTGTTGGTAAAATTACAAGTTCTGATCCCAGAATTGGACATTTTCTTTACCTTCACACCCATTCGATGTTACACAAAGTGGCACATGTTTGGTATCGTTGTGAAGCCTGTTCCGTGTACTTGTTGTCTATTGGTCTTGTTTTAGTGGTATATTTAAATTTAACTGGCCTAAAGTACATTCTCTTAACTTTCCAGTGATACCAATATCTCAATATTTTCAAATTTTCACAAGCGATTAATTTCACCTGGCCCGCTACATTTATCGTCGAAAATTGGGCATGTACTCAAAAGTTCATAATTTATAGTCGCGTAGTAACGAAGATTTAGATGCTTACATGCCCACCCTCTAGCTCCATGATGGTACTATTGGTATTAATATCATTATCTTTTACCATTTTAACTTAAAAAAAAATAGTACAAGGTATCTAACAAAATGCCCTTCCATGCCAGTAGCATAAGAAATCTTCACTGTTAAAAGTCTCAGTTCAACTACACTCGCATGCTACATTTATCTGCACAGAAGAAATGGCGAATGAAGATCGTAACTCTGTAGGCAATCTGACGTCATGGCACTCGTTCTCGTGGCGCATCAGAACTTGAATGTCAAAGGTCGTCGGCTGGCACCGGAAGTGGCCGTACCAGCAGAGTGTGTCTGCACACGTCACTTCCTGTATGTATCTAGGGTAAACATTCTGACCTAAATCGAGCCAGTGGAGTTGTTTAGGGCAGCACCAAGGTTGGTCCGAGCTTGACCCAGTTGGAGTTGGTCTTTTCAGGACGTGGAAAATGCTTTCAGGTATTTCATCAGTGGGCTTTACCGTCAGTTGTTGCAAAGATTTGTTTTGTACCATATACCTGAATATGGCAGAAATCAAGTTTATAATGAATTTGGAGAATCTGAATATGGCAGAAATGAAGTTTATAATGAATTTAGAGATCTTAACATGGCAGAAATGAAGTTTATAATGAATTTGGAGAATCTGAACATGGCAGAAATGAAGTTTAGAGTGATTTTGGAGAAACGGTACTTTGGAGAATCAAATCGATATTGCGCGTTTCATGCCAAATATCAGAAGTCACAATTAGCCCCAGCGTCGCCATTAAAATCACTCTCCCTCCCCCTCCCCTATCAATAATTTCATTTCTGGCAGCGCTTTCCCCCCCCCCCCCTTCCTTCTTTCCCTCCGTTTTCTCTCTTTCCTCCTTCCCCTTTTTGACTGCTACTTCGTTGTCGTTTTTTTTTTATTGTTTTGTTTTTTGTTTTAAAATGACCCTTAAAATGTAAAAAAAAAATAAATTAGGAACTAACAGAAAATTTCGTCATTAAAAATCAGTGAGAGGAGACGAAGAAGAAAATGATATGTAATGTTGAATGGGAAAATTCACCGCGATGCATGAAAATATTATCAATTAATCGTTTCTATTTTTTTCCACATGGAAACAAAGATGTCCTTAAAGTTGAAAAGAAAAGGACATAACTGTTTATGTGCAAACATTCGGGACAGGTGCGAAACTCATTTCTCCGAGTGTGCATACCTGTTTGCTACTGGAGTCACAGTGTGGAACACCCATGACGTTCTTGAATAGTTATGACTAAAACATTGGGTTTGGTAACACATAAATTACAATCGTGGTATGGTTATGTGCAATAAAACAAAAAGCAAACAAATAATCTGCCAGGCACAGCATAAGCAAGAAGGACGGACAGATAAAAATATGGGAAGATAACATCAAAGGGTTGCCGTTTCATGGACAAATCATCATCCCCAAGCAGCCATTTTGTGGACAAGACATCATCACAGACCTGCCCTTTCATGGACAAGACATCGCAGAGCCGCCGTTTCATTGACAAGACATCATAGAGCTGCCATGGACAAGACATCACAGAGCTGCCGTTTCATGGACAAGACATCACAGAGCTGCTGTTTCATGGACAAGACATCACAGAGCTGCCGTTTCATGGACAAGATATCACAGAGCTGCTGTTTCATGGACAAGACATCACAGAGCTGCTGTTTCATGGACAAGACATGACAGAGCTGCCGTTTCATGGACAAGACATCACAGAGCTGCTGTTTCATGGACAAGACATCACAGAGCTGCTGTTTCATGGACAAGACATGACAGAGCTGCCGTTTCATGGACAAGACATCACAGAGCTGCTGTTTCATGGACAAGACATCACAGAGCTGCCGTTTCATGGACAAGATATCACAGAGCTGCTGTTTCATGGACAAGACATCACAGAGCTGCTGTTTCATGGACAAGACATGACAGAGCTGCCGTTTCATGGACAAGACATCACAGAGCTGCTGTTTCATGGACAAGACATGACAGAGCTGCTGTTTCATGGACAAGACATGACAGAGCTGCCGTTTCATGGACAAGACATCACAGAGCTGCTGTTTCATGGACAAGACATCACAGAGCTGCCGTTTCATGGGGGAAGAGTGCAGACGTCAAACACGAAAGTTTACGGGAGACCAAAAAACGCCATTATTTTCACGTTGCATCCCACTTTATGTATTAACTTCTCACTTGAAGAGCCTTTTTCCAAAACTGGGTAAGTAAAATTTTGCAGGAGCTACGGCCCCTTTCCTGGTATAAAGATGGGACATAACAAGTTTTAAGTGAACACTTACATCGCATTTTACACTAATAATTATGAATGAATATCGGCTAAGGGCCATAACTTATGCAAAATCTGACTTACTAAGTTTTGGAAAAATGCTCTTCATTTCGTGATGACCAAAACGAACTGTTACTGGAAGCTACACAATGCATTGCTTACATGCCCCTTTACAGACATTGCCTAGGTAAAGTGCACTGCTTAAAATGCTCCATTACAAGCACAACTTGGGTAAAATGCACTGCTTCAATGTCCCCTTACAAAAATTACATTCATAAAATGCACTGCTGAAATGCCCAATTACAGGTGCTACGTTTGCTCGGTTATAAGGACTTGTCTCTTCATGATTACGTTTACTTGGTTATCTACTGGTTGTGCGGTATGATTTTAGGCAATTTGAATTTAGTGTGTGTTTCGTTTACACAAAATCCTGCAGGAAGAATTTTTCGCTGCTGTTGCTATTCCCTTAAAGACACTTATAATTTTCCTGCCATTTAGATTGAATCCCCCCCCCCCCCTCGAGGTAACTCCTTGCCGCCGGTGAGGGGGTCAATGTGACTGAGCCATCTCGCCGGGCATGAGCAAATTCTGCCCTAGCAAAATAAGCTGAAGTCGGAGATATCTGGCCAGAGTAGGGCGCCTAACCTAGATACCACGCACCCTTTTCACTATTATGTCTAAGTGTGCAGTTGATTATCGTCATGGTGCTCGCCCTGTGAAGTCCCCCCAGGCAGCGGCAGTGCCGGGCCCCCCAGCCTCGAAGGGGCCCACCCAAGCTACTGGAGGTCCCTCTCGACTGCCCCGGGGAGCCAGGGGGCAGGAGAGGAATGCTACTGGCCATACCATCAAGGATAAGGAAAACCACCAGAGACCAAAGGAGCAACCTTTAAAGATAATGCACTGGGATGCTGAAGGAGTCAACAGTAAGAAATATGGATACAGTAAGAAGTTAGAGCTAGAAAACATTCTTTTTGAAGAGAAAGTAAGTATCTGCTGCTTCCAAGAAGCCCACCTCAGCAAAGACGTTGCTTTCAAGGTAAGAGGATACCAGTGCTTTAGAAACGACCGGAAAGACAGAAGGAAGGGAGAAATTCTAACCTTGGTGAGAAACAACATCAGAGCAAGCCAAATTCAAGTGCTAATGGAAAGAGCAGAATATCATCAACGACACATCAGGACAGATCAGACGGAATTCCACATCCTTAATTATTACTGCCCAAACGACCGATCCATGTCCCTGGATACAATTCCCTTTAGAAGTAGGCTAATAGCATGTGGAGACTTCAACAGCCATTCCCAAAGCTGGGGCTATGACCACATGGACAAGAAAGCTGAGGAGGTTGAAACATAGCAGGATGAGTTTGGACTGCTTCTCATAAATCAGCCCACAGACCCACCTACATTTTACTCAAGATGCTGGCATACCTCCTCAACACCGGATATAGCCTTCTATACACCAGACCTAAACTGGAAGATCAAAAGGAATGCGGGGAAACAACTTGGAGGAAGTGACCATCGTCCTGTTTTCATCATGGTGGAAAACGATCTAATAAAGAGCAGCAGCACCCTTGCCAGAAGGAACTACAAGAAGGCCAATTGGATGATGTTCAGACATAGAACAGGCGTGCTTGCCACAAGTATAATTTCAACAGGGAAAAACATCAACACCATTGTGCCAGAGTTCAACTCATGTATTCTTCAAGCTGCCAAGGAAACAATACCTCGTGGAGCACGAAAGAACTACAAACCATACTGGAACAAGGATCTTGACGAACTCCATCAAGAAGTAGAAAAGGCACGAATACGGGCTGAAAACAACCCAGGACAACAGCATCACAATGCCCTCCAGCAAGCGAAGGCAAGATTACAGGGCTTCAATTAGAGGACAGCAACATCGTCTTCCTCACAGATGCAAGATCAGTCCTTGAGGCCCTTCAAGCTGGCAAGCTTAACGACCTGAAAAAATGTTTTACACACCTTGGAAATAGAAGCAGGATAGCCCTAAAGTGGATACCATCACAATGTGGAGTCCCAGGCAATGAGAAGGCAGACCAACTGGCCAAAGAGGGCTCCGGTCTGGAGCAGCCACAGTGCCTCTTAAACTACTATGAGAAGAAAAACCTCATCAAAAACAACAGACGGCAGCAAATAAACCAACAGGATAAATATCATCTCCTGAACAGAGAGGATCAAGAAATATTGTTCAGACTAAGAACTGGCCACAATAGGCTCCACCACCATATGTTCACCAAGTTTAAAATAGGAACATCTGCCATATGTGAGTGCAGCCAGTCTCCTCAAAACACGGAGCATATATTGCAGAACTGCACACTCTTCTCAGCACTGCGAGAAACGTATTGGCCCCAACCCAACGACC
Organism: Onchidella celtica; assembly: GCA_963931925.1. Taxonomy (NCBI): domain Eukaryota; kingdom Metazoa; phylum Mollusca; class Gastropoda; order Systellommatophora; family Onchidiidae; genus Onchidella; species Onchidella celtica. The sequence continues at coordinate 42,255,390 of OZ007578.1, forward strand.
TGAATATCAAACTCGATGGTGCTCTGCCAGAGCTGCAGAAAACCGTAGATTTTCTTAAAAGAACAAATCTGCAGATTTAGATTGGTGAACGAAAGAAGAAGAAGAAGAAGAAGATTGAATTTCTTCAGAAGATAGTCCATTGTTGAGCCATCAAAGCCCCTTGCTCCTACTTCCACCGCGAATATACTTTGACGTCATTCCAGCATTCCTTTGACACCCACCCTCTTTTGTCCAGTATAGCAAAATATACTGAAATCCTCGACAAAGCAGGGGTTTTTTGAGGGGTGGATGGGGTGTAGATAGGCTATTGTAGAATATATTAATCAGTTAAATAGATATTCGAGAGAAAGATTTAATTTTTGCATAAAAGTAAGGAAACTTCTTTAAATTTAGTTTTTCATAGAGTTATCTCCTGTAAATTAGAATACATGTACTACATTAGTAACACGATAATTAAAAAGTATTTAAAAAAAAAATACATAGTGTAGACCAAAACGGAAGAAAGAAACATAAAGTATGTATAAAAAAAAAATAGGTCAACTTAAAATTTTATTCGCAACTTCATTTTTGTTTTACAACATTACTATTTTTCAAAAAAAAAATAAAAAAGAAGGGCAAATACAGACTCGGCAAATTTACTACCCGGGTAAGCGAATGCAGCCCCTGCAGCTGTCCCAGTTTGGGAAATCCTGATCCACTGCATTGTATCATACCAACTGATGTTTGAACACATTCACTGAGCAGACAACAGTTCAAACATTCAATGAAGAACGCAGTCAGTCATAGACTGGGTTTCTGTACTCACGCAGATCTGCGACTTATGAAATCGCCCATGGACAGTTGTACTTCATTTCTCCGTGGACAGTTGACAGTGACTGTTTGTGGACTACCGCTTCGTTCTGTCACTTGGCTAGCTACAGCGGAGAGCTAGTGAGAGAAACAGCAGTAAGTATCATAAGACTAGAGGGAGAAAAATCATAATTATTATAATGTGAAGGAGAAACGGCACAGGTATCATAAGGCTAAAGGGAGAAACAGCAGAATTGTTACAAGCTAGAGGGAGAAACAGAAAACGTATCATACGGCCACGGGTAGAAAAATCATAATTACAATAAAGCTAAAGGGAGAAACAATGTAAGTACCACATCAATAAATATCATAAGGCTAGAGGCAGAAGTATCATAAGGCTAGGGGGACAAATACAATTATTAAAAGCCGAGACGAAGGAACAGCATAGTACGTATCATAAGGCTAGGGGAAGAAACAACAATAAATATCATATGGTTAGAGGAAGAAACAGCGATAGGTATCATAAGCTTTGAGGGAGAAACAGCGAAGTGTATCATAAGGTTAATTGGAGAAGCAGTTATAAGTATCATAAGGTGGGATTGGGAAACAGCAGTAAGTATCATAAAGTCAGAGGGAGAAACAGCAATTCGCATCACCATGTTAAAGGAAGATACCGTGATGAGTTTTTTAGGGTTAGAGGAAGAAACAGAGATACGTATCATAAGCTTAGGGTGAGAAACAGCAATAAGTATCATAAACCTGTGTTTTCATGTGTAAGGAAATGGAAAAGTCAAAAACGCTCAAGTATTGAAAGAGAAGGAATGTTTTCATGTGTACGGAAATGCCATAATTTCTTATTATCTCTTCGATCCCCTTTTTGTATGTAGAATTATGTACAAAACGCTACACTGAATGGCAGCCGAGGACAGGAAAAGGAACAAGAGGACGACCAGGAAGAAGATGGAAGGAGGACATTACAAAGAGAGGAGAAACAACACGGATGAGGAAAACAGCAGACAGAAGAGAATGGAAAGCACTGTCGGAGGGGGGGGAGGGGCTACATCCTGCAGTGGATGGACAACGCCTGGGTGAAAGGTGAAAGGTGATAACGTTTGAGGGAAAAAACGACAACCAACAAACGGGTTTTTTTTTTTAGTCTTTTCCATGAATTCAGAGGCCATAGTAAAAAAAAAAACCCACCTTTCAAAAGACTTAAAATTTCAGAAAGTATGGCATCTATGGCCAGTTTGGAATTTGTGTTGTTATTTGTGTTTCATTTCCTAGGTAACAGTAACAGTTTACTTATTAGTTCAGTTTTTTCCTTATAAATGATTTTACACACATTCAAACATTGGGGTCCCAGTTTCATGCACTAATTTCATACAATGTGGATAATAACATACGTTCATTTCAAAAAGTCTACTTCATCGTATATATTTTAGTCACTATGCAAAACTTCAAGACTGTTATATATTTGGTTCGAGAGATTTTCGGATTCTAACGAAGAGAGAGAGAGAGAGAGAGAGAGAGAGAGAGAGAGAGAGAGAGAGAGAGAGAGAGAGAGAGAGAGAGAGAGAGAGAGAGAGAGAGAGATAGAGAGAGAGAGAGAAAGAGAGAGAGAGAGAGAGAGAGAGAGAGAGAGAGAGATGGTTCAGTGGCATATTTTCACTACAATAGAATCAAATTCATGTCAAAACTATATGATTTATGTGTTCTAAAGCCGTCAGTGTAGACAAAGGTGTCTGACGTGCAAAATCAGTATTTGGGAGGTAAAAACTGAGTATTTTGTCAGTCGCTGCCCGCCCCCTTAAAATAAAAGGTTTATGATGAACCAGTTTTTACAGGGTCAGCAGCCATGGAGTTCAAAGTGTCATTCAATGCACCGATGGGACAGTTTCTAGCTTTGTAATATTGAAATGCCCAACCAATTTTCAATGAGAGAACCAGTCCAGGCTGGCAAATAACGTGTATCGACATTCTGGACATGCTCACCTTTAAACCGCCCTACCAAGATAGGTTACCCTGCAAAGCCCCCCTTCCCATTATGTTTCTCATTAAATTCAGTTGTTTACTATTAGCTGGCGTGCAGTGGCTCTTTTGAACTCTTGTTTTGAATACATCATGTAATCATATTAATAATAAATAATAATGGTGCTAGTGATCCCAGTTAATGCAAACACAACACTGATGTCACCTTGCAATTACCAGTGACCGCACCTCATGCAAGGTGTCAGATGAATGCATGTCGGTGCAGTCAGTGCCATATGTGCATAATCACACTCATAATAGTACCCAGAAAACATATTTTTAAATGAAAATCCACCCAAAGTAGAATGTCCAGGGTATTTCTGCGAGCTTACACCAGACCACTAAATGGAAAAATCTGTAAGGTCACATATTTTACCTTTGAACTCAAAATGGAAGTTGTGCAGACACAAAACTTGGGAAAGTTATCCAAGGCAAAATACAAGCTCAAACAGCTATGTGATGTCGTGATCTCTTGATAAGAACGTCACAAAAAGTTGATTGGTCACAAAAACACTGGTAAATGAAACTGTATGGAAAAACAAATATTGTCCACATCAACGTGCTGACTGCACCTAGTGCATTGACTACAGATCTAGAATCTAGATTCACTAGGTGAGAGATTGACCTGTAGCCGTAGGAATTTATACATTTTTGTTTGGAAAAGCTCTGGAATGCACAATCCAGCTGTGCTCAAACCTCTGAACAACTAGGCTCTTATTTCTGTTTATCTTTTAATTTTGATCACCACCGTGAAAAGAGAGAAAAAACAGCGCTGACTAGGCCCTATCTATTGCATACAATACTGTGCTGGGCGGCCCTTGCTCTCTTCTGATTTTTAGATATAGGCTACTTGACTGAGTGAGTACAACCAAGCTTGTAGTTTAAGATGTTCTTCTTCTTGGCTATCCAGATCATTTGCTACATCTCGGCCTATGATTTACCTACATATTATTATGCCCCCCCCCCTCTCTCTCTCTCTCTCTCTCACACACACACACACACACACACACACACACTAGACACACCAGCTCCTGGATCTTAATGGGTCTATGACAAAACCAACTTTCCCTCAGTTCTTTAGCATGTTTTTTTTGTGTGTGGGTATGTGATTTTATAATTGTTATGTACACCCTCTCATTGTTGGTTATCTGACAGAAACTGACTTGTCAAGTTTCCTCTGTCCACACGCTGATTTTCTTTTTTTTTGACATGACTCTTCATGAGCTAAAATAACATGCGGTAAAATGAGTACCACATAGTTTCCTTCCCTTTTACTTCTAAACGATTGACCAATTAATAAAAAATAACAAAATATAAAAAGAGCATAAATCATAAATTTATATTTATTATCAAACACTTTAAAAGAAAATAATATATTACATGATAATCCGTAAACAACATAAATGTTATTATTTCTGTTTGTTATCTTTTAATTTTTATCACCACCGTGAACAGAGAGAAAAAACAGCGCTGACTAGGCCCTAACTATTGCATACAATACTGTACTGGGCGGTCCTTGCGCTGCCGTACCTTGCCCTACTTTTTCCGCCATCTTGGGGTTTCAACAGTGCGCGACTCGCGGGTCAAGCGAAGAGGGCTGTGCGGACTCCAGTGTTATCAGTACCTCCATGCGCGAAACGGAAAGAGAAGAAGAAAACTTTTTATTGACATTAGTCCAGATTTAGAATCTCGTTTGAGCTTTTGGCATTTTGCGAAAAAAGGCCAAGGCAAACTTAATGTTTAATTGCCAGGTTTTTGTTACATGAAAGAATGTGAATCAAGTTGCCGAGGAAAATTTATAGTTTTGTATGATAGACAGTAGGTGGGCAGTATTATCCTGCTTGCATAAAGTATTTTTTTAATGAAAGAATGTACTCATCAGTTATTTATTGTGAAACATTAAAGATGTAGAAAAAAGACAATGAGTTAACTTTATATTATTACTAGCTTAAAAGCCGCGCTCAGGGCGGACCCAATAACCCCTGCCCCGCCCATCACTATCTACCATCTGTCTCGGCCCCACAAGCAGTAGGGTATTCCTGTGTTCCAGTTTTAGCTGCGAGCAAGTCGAATAGTAAAAATCAGCCAACAACAGTGACCTACATAACGACAGAAAGTGTTCACGTCACAGGTTATGAGCTCTCAAAAAAAAACAACCCAAAAAAAAGAGGATCCGAGGCGAGCAGTCAGCCATGAAAAACAAACTCATAAAAACAGAAAAACGAAATCAATTTTTAAAAAAATCTAGACTTCGGTGCACTTTCCACGGTAATTGAAACCCACATGCAAAATTTGGTTACCCTGGGTGGCCTAATAAAAAAGCCTTTTGCGTTCAAATGTGGAGAAAGTGTGAATTTTTATGTAGACACTGTAACATTTTTTTTGGTGACATTTTCATCAACGTAACAATTATCGAAAAATAGTTTTCACATGTCACACAGAACCATCACAAATTGAGTTTTTATTAGTTAGATTGTGGCCTGATATTGAGTTCGATTCTTTACCCTAGTATAAACAGTACACAGTAGGCCAAGTTACCAAAATAATTTACTGCCAGGCAATGTTACTTACAGGATCTGACAAACAACAAAACAACAACAACAAAAAAACCTGGGAAATACTGAAGAAAGACAAACAAATCACAGTTCTTTATTTGCATTGAAATGGACGATATCATTATCACACTGTGCTATGGCGGAAATAAACACTAGATGACAGATAGGCTATGAACCAGGTCACAAGAAAGTTAGGAACTGAAAATGCCCATTATCGACAGTAGATGGCATGGCATCATCATACTGTAACAGTAATATTAATATTTTGATTTACACATTTAATAACACACACACACACACAAACACACGCACACACACACACACACACACACACACACACACACACACTCATTGGTATTTATTCACTGATACAAAACCATAAGACATCGGCTCCTATGAATTTTTGTTTAATCTAATTCAATCATTTGTATGTACACTTTTTGTATTTTTCTTCGTATTTGGTATGCTTCTCTGATCCCATTTGGGAAATTTGCCTTATTGTCATTGCAGCCCACTTACAGCTGTCCAGAACAGACACGTGGTCGCCACAGTGCAGGGCAGATCGAGATTTATTTTGTTTGGGAGGGAAGTATATGGTAAGGACTACTTTTTTTTTTTAAGTTCGCCCGGGCAGCGGCCTTATTATGCCTGATCTTCTCGGCTTCCAATAGCCAAGGTATCTTTAACGTGAAAAGGTGCACAGGGGCCCTCCGAGTTTTTCGTCCTTATCTGAGAAGACTAGGTGCTCGATCCTACCCACCATATGATCAGGGACAGGAAAATATGAGAAACATCCCGAAATTTTAACATGTCTGCACTGACCGGGAATCGAACCCGGTATCTTCGGCATGAGAGGCAAGCATCTTGCCTCTAGACCACCGTGTCCCCGCCTTATATTGAAAGAAAAATGTGTCGGAAAAATGAAATAGACGACTGGAGTGAATCACTGAAAAGCAGAAACAGTTTACAGTTCACAGGTCATATTCCTTACATCTTTATAGGAAGGAAGCAAATCAAGTTCGTTGAAAAGAATTTTAAAAACAAATAAATGGGGGGGGGGGGAGGGGGGGAGGCAGGAATAAAAAATATCGAATGGAGGCAAGAACAGATAAAAACAAATAAATATAGGAAACCCATACATAGTCGTAAAGATTATGTATACATTTAAATTCAGGGTGGAAATAGCCTCAATATGCCGGGGAATGAAATATGAACAAAAAACCCACACACACACAAAAGTAGTCACTATAACCACAATATTTTTTTATAGTGACAATATACAGAGAGGCTTTATATCACTATAACGGTAAGAGACCAGAAAAAATATTTCTACCTGTATATAGTGATAAAAAAAACTCTCGGTATATTATATATATTATATATATATATATTACCGAGTTCAACTTCAACTTGGCAATTATCAGACACGCTATATTTTATTGTATATTATTATAAATAAATGTATAATTAATTGTAGTAAGCAGCAAGGAGAGGCGAGAGTGAATGACCGTGCGCTGTGTTTTTAATGTCTCTTCATATTATCTTGCTTGCATGATTCTGCTGTATTATTTTGAATTGGTCGTCGGGTCAACAATAAACTTGAATGTGGTATATTACCATTTACGGAGTTTCTATTCTCACTTCATAGTGAAATATTCTCTCAGCGACTAAAAATCTGTGTGGTCTTGGAGTATAAATTCGGAAAATAAATAAATGAATAAATAAATAATTTTAAAAAATCAATCAATCAATCAATTAAACAATCCATCTATCAGTCAATCAAACAATCAATAAATAAATGATTCATAAATAACTCAGTACAAAACCTACCCAAATAATGAAATGGAACCTCAAGCTGTCCATGCCGCCAGCGTCTACAACAATGGGGCCAGACTCGGGTGAAGACGCCAAAAATCGAAGTGGCTCTCGCCGCGGTTGAAGAAGGCGCCACAAACAGGAAGATTTTGCCATTTTAAAATTATAAATAATTATTTAATCAAGCCACCCACTGCTTTGTCTCACTGCTTTTTTTTTCTATTTTTTCAGAACTTTAAACTACGGAATGGTCCTTTCATCTGTGCGTGTGTACGTGTGTATATGTTGTTGTTTTTTTCTATTTTTTCAGAACTTTAAACTACGGAATGGTCCTTTCATCTGTGCGTGTGTACGTGTGTATATGTTGTTGTTGTTTTTTTTTCTATTTTTTCAGAACTTTAAACTACGGAATGGTCCTTTCATCTGTGCGTGTGTACGTGTGTATATGTTGTTGTTTTTTTTTCTATTTTTTCAGAACTTTAAACTACGGAATGGTCCTTTCATCTGTGCGTGTGTACGTGTGTATATGTTGTTGTTTTTTTTTTCTATTTTTTCAGAACTTTAAACTACGGAATGGTCCTTTCATCTGTGCGTGTGTACGTGTGTATATGTTGTTGTTGTTTTTTTTTTCTATTTTTTCAGAACTTTAAACTACGGAATGGTCCTTTCATCTGTGCGTGTGTACGTGTGTATATGTTGTTGTTTTTTTTTCTATTTTTTCAGAACTTTAAACTACGGAATGGTCCTTTCATCTGTGCGTGTGTACGTGTGTATATGTTGTTGTTTTTTTTTCTATTTTTTCAGAACTTTAAACTACGGAATGGTCCTTTCATCTGTGCGTGTGTACGTGTGTATATGTTGTTGTTGTTTTTTTTTTCTATTTTTTCAGAACTTTAAACTACGGAATGGTCCTTTCATCTGTGCGTGTGTACGTGTGTATATGTTGTTGTTGTTTTTTTTTCTATTTTTTCAGAACTTTAAACTACGGAATGGTCCTTTCATCTGTGCGTGTGTACGTGTGTATATGTTGTTGTTTTTTTTTCTATTTTTTCAGAACTTTAAACTACGGAATGGTCCTTTCATCTGTGCGTGTGTACGTGTGTATATGTTGTTGTTTTTTTTTCTATTTTTTCAGAACTTTAAACTACGGAATGGTCCTTTCATCTGTGCGTGTGTACGTGTGTATATGTTGTTGTTGTTTTTTTCTATTTTTTCAGAACTTTAAACTACGGAATGGTCCTTTCATCTGTGCGTGTGTACGTGTGTATATGTTGTTGTTGTTTTTTTTTTCTATTTTTTCAGAACTTTAAACTACGGAATGGTCCTTTCATCTGTGCGTGTGTACGTGTGTATATGTTGTTGTTTTTTTTTCTATTTTTTCAGAACTTTAAACTACGGAATGGTCCTTTCATCTGTGCGTGTGTACGTGTGTATATGTTGTTGTTTTTTTCTATTTTTTCAGAACTTTAAACTACGGAATGGTCCTTTCATCTGTGCGTGTGTACGTGTGTATATGTTGTTGTTTTTTTCTATTTTTTCAGAACTTTAAACTACGGAATGGTCCTTTCATCTGTGAGTGTGTACGTGTGTATATGTTGTTGTTTTTTTCTATTTTTTCAGAACTTTAAACTACGGAATGGTCCTTTCATCTGTGCGTGTGTACGTGTGTATATGTTGTTGTTTTTTTCTATTTTTTCAGAACTTTAAACTACGGAATGGTCCTTTCATCTGTGCGTGTGTACGTGTGTATATGTTGTTGTTTTTTTCTATTTTTTCAGAACTTTAAACTACGGAATGGTCCTTTTATCTGTGAGTGTGTACGTGTGTATATGCTGTTGTTGTTTTTTTCTCTTCTCTTTTTTATTTACTGTGAACAGCAGAGATAGACACAGGGGGGTGGGGGGGGGGGAGGAAGTTGATACAAAAAGGGAGGTTAATACAAATACACACCAAAAGAAGGAATAAACAAAAAAATAATAGAAAGCACAAGTGATCATAATTATGAGGGGTGGAGGAATGGGACGCCATAAAGATTTTTTTAAAAAGTAAGAAGAAGAAGAAAAGGAGTACCATGAGGGGAAAAGGGGGGGGGTGGGGGGGGTGGGGGGGGAGGGGGAGGGGGAGGGGGGAGAAGAAGAAAAAAAGAAAAAGAAAAACGTAAGCAAAAAGAAGTATGTCATATCAGGAAAAGCACTATGTGAGTGAGATCAGAGTGTGAGAATGAACTCATCAATTATTTTAAGTTGATACACTAAAGATGCACAAAAAAGACAAAGACCTTTATTAAGACAAGAATAGATAATGTGGTGCACGAGTTGTAAAAGATACGGTTTGAGTTTGAGTTCGGATTATATATCGGCGCGTCGACACGATAACGGCCATTTTGCGCCTCTGGCTGTTTTTTTTTGTTGTTTTTTTTTGAGTCTTTTATTTAGGCTTGATAAGAGTTTGAGTTTGCGTTTGCGTTTGAGTTTAGGTTTAACGGCGCGTCGGCACGATAACGGCCATTTTGCGCCTCTGACAGTTTTTTTTTGTCCGTTCTCTGTCCTTGGGCTAGCTTTCAGCCCCCAGTAACCTATAGGTGAGATCAGATAGGCTTGACAAGAAGAACTTTTATCAAGTGGAATTTCACACAAGAAAAAAAAAATATTAAAAATTTTGTTAAAACTGTTTATCTAAATTCATATAGCCTAAAAGTATACCATATAACCGGTAGCAGTATTGGCGGAATGGGCAAGGCACATGCTTCAGAAACCAGCGGTACCGGTTCAAAGCCAAATAAAGAAAAGGGCGGGTGACAAACACCAAGAGCCATGAACTCGGCGTGGCCGGAGTTAAAGGCCGAAACATTTCATGAAAGAATCCACTCTTCCTCTGAAGATCGTCATCAGCCTCGCTCCACCTGAGGAGTTTCTTACCACTGTGAGATTGTCAAAACTTGTTTTGTGTAGATCCAGGAGGAATTTACCAAATGAGGATAATTAAGATCGAAGACAAAGGTAAAGATGAGAAACCTTTAAGCAGGGCAGGACCACTGTGGCTAATTGCTACAATTAAAAAAAAAAAAAAGAACATTACAAGAATGCTTGACCAATCCCGGTCGGTGCCGGCATGTTGGAAGTTTGGGAGTTTTCTCATATTTTCCTGTCCCTGATCCTATGGTAGGTAGGATCGAGCATCTAGTCTTCTCGTATAAGGACGAAAAATTGGGAGGGCCCTTGTGCACGTTAAAGATAGCTTGGCAGTTGGAAATCGAACAGGGCATGCCGAACAGGTCGCTGTCCGGGCAAAATTCTCAAAAAAAAAACAAAAACACCGAATCCCTATCAAAACAATAAAATAAAAAAACAAGAAAAGTCAGGTGTAAATGCCAAAGGCAACGAACCTCCTAAAATAAAGATCTAAACAATGCTTGACCAAGTCTTCAGCAGAGAAAACTGACCATCCTAGACCGAGCAAGAACACACTTAAACAGTGGATTAGACATCAAAGTTAAGTAAATATCCAGCCAGGACCCTTCGGAAATCAGACATATAGGATTGACATCAAATTTGCATACAGGAATGACATCGTTCCTCTGCTGATCCGCTGGGTAGGACATCGCCCCAACGTCGGTTTGAGATAGATTACCCACCCAACGGTGATCGTAGCAGCCTTACAGAAATCCTACGTCGGACTGCCGTAGGAAGCCGGCGGGGCAGATGCTCACAGATATCTTCTAATAGACATCCGATCCCCTGCTCTCGGACTAATAAGTTTGTTTCACGTGTATTATCTGAAATTATAATGTTGTGTGCAAGCACACGCAAATTCTGTGACGTCAAGTGAACAACGAAATAAAAATCAAAATTTCGCAGGAGCGCAAATTCTGTGACGACAAGTGAACAACGAAATAAAAATCAAAATTTCGCAGGAGCGCAAATTCTGTGACGACAAGTGAACAACGAAATAAAAATCAAAATTTCGCAAGGGCGCAAATTCTGTGACGTCAAGTGGAACAAACCAATGAAGACTTTAATGAAATGTTTACCCCGATAATAGGCTGTCATTACTTGTACGTACGTAGCCTACCCCAAGCGTTTTGCGTTAGGGATGCAACATGTGTGCGTACCTATCCCTAACCCCGCTCTTATCCTCAACTCTAAATCTTATCGAATCTCTAACCCTGCCGCTTACCTCCTAAAAACAGGAGAAAGACAAAATGAATATCTGAAAGAATAATTAATTAAGGCTGTTGTTAGGAGTGTTTCGGGAGGAGCTCTCTAGCTCTGGAGTCACAAAAGGCTTTAAAATACGTACCCCTAGCGAAAAATACGTGGGATACGCACGTAGGTACAGGTAACAACAATCAAAAAAGTACTTTCTACTTTTGATACCACTGAACTTACGGCCGTACACATATAAAAAGTGTTGATAACATTTATGATTATTGTTATGAATTGTAATGGGGACTCCATACACAGAAAGACAAAAAACGAATATCTTGACGGAGTTACTTAAGACAGTGGATCGATAAAGCCGGGTTTTCATGTGTACGGAAACGGAAATGGCAACGGATACGACAAAAAAAAAAACCCTTGAAATAGGGAAATAGCGAGAATGTTTCCTTGTGTACGGAAGGTACGGGAGCGCAATTCCGTACACATGGAAACTCATTTTCTTTTTTCTACTTGATGGATTTTTGCGGTTCCCGTGGCGGTTTCTGTTGCGGTTTCCGTTTCCGTTTCCGTGGACATGAGAACTCAGCCTTAGATGAAACAGTCTCTTCTTCGAGCCGCTAAAGAAAGAAAAAAAAAAAGAACGTGGACAAGGCAGTACACACCGATGGTGGGTATGAACCATGATACAATGCATGAATAGATTGCCTGGACCACCCGTTACACCACAGCGTTATGGTAAATTTATCTTGTTTTAGAACACGCGGGATCAACATCAATTTTCTTGAAATCTGTCCAATAGCTTTATTTGAAATTTTTCCCTGGGCTCAAGTTTTACTGTAACCCTTATATAGAAGCGATCTTTTTATTTATTAGATTGTCGTCTAGTTTTCACTTGAGTTCTTTGCACTTTGTTAAAAATCAATAGTAGATCGAGTTATTAACCAAAAAAACAAACAAAAACAGTTCTACATTATTAAACTGTGGGAAACAGTTTTTGAACAGCTTGGTCGAGTTTTAAATTTTTTTTTTAACCAACGAAAATAAGCAAACTCAAGATTTAGGGTTGAGTGAGTGTGAAACATGGGCGAGTGCTCAACTTGAAATAAATCCAACAGATTGTTCGCGAGAATATCGATGTTGATTCCCCCTCATTCTAAAAAAAAACTCAAATTAACAAATTAAAAAATGGACAGAGATTCCCTACAGGGATTGAAGTTATAATTGCAAAGTAAACTATTTCAAGCAAGGACTAGGGTGATAGCCGAACAGAGAACGAAAATCAGTATTTTCTTCATTCCGCTTTTTAGAATAATACGCCATTGCTCATGCCTCCCACGAATTCGTCCCTAGGTGAACACAAAACGACCCTGCTATCCTATCTTATCGTATCTCGTATCTTTGGAATTATAAAACCAAGCAGTGCCTTTGTTTCACTTGTTACACAATTTAATTCAATACTGACACAGTCATACCACACCCAATTCTGGGGTCCCTGAAGAGTTTGAAGGGATGAGTTCACGTTCATCCTGGATTCAATTATAACTTCTGATAATGTCTTCAGAGTCTACACCCCTCATCAAAACAGCCTTTTGAATGTTAATACAATAATAATAATAATAATAATAATAATAACGATAACTACGATGAGGGAGAAATGTAATCATAAATGCGGAAAGGTCAGGTGCGCACAACAAGACTTGCTGCCATGTTGCAGTCATAATTATCAAAGACAATGGAAACAATAAGACAGGACACTCCCTCCTTCCGGCCTCTTAAAAAAGCGTTTATATCCGGTCACGGGCACCGCCCTCTCTCCGCGCGCAGAGCCAGCTCTCCGTACAGTGGATTGGCATAGAAAATAAGACACAGGCGATGGTGGTGTATTTTTCGTGAAGTTGGAGAAGGAAAAGAAGAGCAGAAAGAACGATAAGAAGGAAAGATCAGGGTTAATCTGTTGTTGTTAAAGGAAGGTTCTTAACCTTTTCCGCACCCCCTTATTTTACCCCCGATCCATACGTCCTGGGTAGTTTTGTAGACATAGTGCTGTGTAAAGGAAAATACGCATTTTAGCTGATCCTGTCCTGGGTAGTTTTGTAGACATAGTGCTGTGTAAAGAAAAATACGCGTTTTAGCTGATCCTGTCCTGGGTAGTTTTGTAGACATAGTGCTGTGTAAAGGAAAATACGCGTTTTAGCTGATCCTGTCCTGGGTAGTTTTGTAGACATACATTCCTTACAGTCTGGAAATCCATCCTTACTAATCATGATGGAGGCATTCTAGGTGGCTTTTTCCTTTTGTGGATATTACCCATCTGTGTTCAACTGGTAATACTTACAGATTCATTTTCTTTAATTGTCGGGTGACACATTGGCTTTTGATTATCCCACCTCCATCAGTGGCTTAACAGCAACCTCAGCTAGAGGATTACCATTTATTATGTATGTTCTTGTATCTATTATTTCAGCTTTGCACCGTAACGCACCATTCAAGGATTCCTTGGTCAGTGACGTAGTGCACAGAATAATGGCAGTTACCGACTGCAAGTTCATAATCCTTTGAAGACTGTTTATTTCATTGCTGTTAATAAACGAATCATTTCAATTTAAAGAGCAAAGACTCTGTAGTCATTTATGAAATAAACGGAACGGAATGTCAAACCCAGAGATCAAATGCCCTGCCCCCAGTTGCACAGCGTCATGGCCATCGTCCCTAGCTGCTGAAGTCCTGGTGCGGTTGTTGGACCTTCACGAGCGTACAGCTCATCCGGTCACTGCACACACACCCCATGCCACAGGGGCCAAGACAGAAAAAGTAAGGAGGCCGTCAATATCTGCTTCGGGTACCAGCGAAGAGTGGGCTTACTTCGTTCAACGATGGACCGACTACAAACAGGCCACTAAACTCTCTGGCCCGGACATCATATTCCAACTGCTTGAGTGCTGTGACGATGTTCTCAGGCGAGACCTCACACGAAGCTTCAAATCCCTCACATCAAACGACGAGCCCAAACTCCTCCAGCTCATCAAGTCCCTGGCAGTGCGCCAGGAGAATGTCATGGTGGCACGGCTTGAACTGCAGCAGATGAAACAAGACAGGGATGAACCAATAAGGGCTTTCTCGGCTAGATTAAAGGGACAAGCCGGCATTTGTCAATACTCGGTCGGTTGCGGGTGTGGTGCCCAGATCAGCTACAGCGACCAAATGGTTAGGGACACAATCATTGTCGGCCTGGCAGATGATGACATTCGCCTGGATGTGTTAGGACAGGCTAACCAGGACATGACGGTCGAGGAGACCATTCGGTATGTGGAAGCAAAAGAAAGTGGGAAGCGCTCGGCTGGACGCATCAGACCGTCTCCAGTCCCATTAGCAGTTGATGCCACCAGCACATACAGACAGTATGAAAAGAGAAAGTTTCAAACCCGCCCACCGGATAAAAAACCTAACACTCCTCCATGTGGCCATTGTGGCAAAACTGGCCATGGCCGAAGACAACAAGAACGAATGGCTCACTGCCCGGCCTACAACCACACATGTACCAAATGTGGTTTACTCCACCACTTTGAAAGTGTATGCAGGAAATCCAAGAAACCACAAAACGATTCAGCGACTGCGGTATTCGAGTCCCTTTGTACAATCTACGACGAGACACCCTCAGAGCACATGGCCGAATCCATCTCCCTTGATCATCATATCTATGACTCTATACAAGACTTGTGGAAAAGACGGCCCTCTGACCCCCAACCCACCATCATGATCAGCGTTCAGGCGCTCCCAGAAGATGCTGTGGACTTGGGAATCAAACCCACCTTTGAGCTTGCATCAAAAACAGTCAGGTCACCTGAATATGCCATAAATTTCTCTTTCTTGCAGCACAGCAACCACTGGGGCAATATTTGAAGACGATGAGAAAGGAAATGTAAGAAGGAAATGAATATATGGATGGCTATATGGCATTTTGAGAGCCAATCGTCTTGGTTAGGATGGACAATTCTGTATACATCTGGCGCTGAAATCTGAGTCGTTGAGAGCAATGCGTTTCTTATTTTGAAAATGGGATGGGGATGGGTGGATGGGGTATTTCTTTGTATGGTAGTTATCAAGGTCATGTTCTGTTTTTCAAAGACAGTTACAGAGTTCTAGATCTGTGGAGTGGTCACCAGTGACATTTCTTTCACTGTTATAAAGTCTGAGGTCAGTCCGAGTACTAAGTTCCTGATCAGATTCACCTCTTTCTTTCTCCCAGTGTCACCCTCTTTCCCAAGATCAGGTATTCCACAAAATGGATAGTTTGTTTCTGGATCACAGGCTCGAAAGACTCATCATTGTTTCCCTGGTTTTGAAGATGAGCAGTGAAAAAAAAGCTGCATCTTCACCTGAATGAAAAAAAAAAGAAAAGCTGTCTATCAATAGCGAGACATTTTCCCGACACATAATGCACTGCCAAGTTCTTCACAAACACGCCCCAGACATCTCTGAAAGTGCACAATGTGCCTTGCATCCTATGGCAGTCACGTCATCATCAGATTTCAACATATTCCCCAGTGTGGAAAATATTTGTTTTGAAAAAGGTATCTCTGGGCAACTTTTTCCTTCGAAGACTTAGTGTGTCTAAAGTTGATACCATCATGCTGCTCAGATACGTCAATTCTGTAAAAACGGCTCATATTTCGTCCTCAGCAGTCTCCGCCCATCCCCCCCCCCTTTCACTTGTTTCTCCTTTCTCTGGTGTTATCTACTATGCTCAATACCATTTGGTCGTCCTAGGCCAAAGAAAAGATATAGATGCAGGATTAGCAGCTGATCACGTTTGGTATCCTGTTCTTAGAGATTTGCAGCAGATTCTGACCTGAAAAGTGTCAGGAAACCTATAGCAAAGGAGACCATTCTGCAGGTTGTTTTCCAATAAACATGGACAGGAGGGATGCAGAAGGTTCCCCTTTGCCGTTGACATTAGTTCTGCATGTCCCGAGAGTGAGCTACTTCAGCCAGGGCTTCTGGTTCTGCATGTCCCGAGAGTGAGCTACTTCAGCCAGGGCTTCTGGTTCTGCATGTCCCGAGAGTGAGCTACTTCAGCCAGGGCTTCTGGTTCTGCATCTCCAGAGAGTGAGCTACTTCAGCCAGGGCTTCTGGTTCTGCATCTCCAGAGAGTGAGCTACTTCAGCCAGGGCTTCTGGTTCTGCATGTCCAGAGAGTGAGCTACTTCAGCCAGGGCTTCTGGTTCTGCATCTCCAGAGAGTGAGCTACTTCAGCCAGGGCTTCTGGTTCTGCATGTCCCGAGAGTGAGCTACTTCAGCCAGGGCTTCTGGTTCTGCATGTCCAGAGAGTGAGCTACTTCAGCCAGGGCTTCTGGTTCTGCATGTCCAGAGAGTGAGCTACTTCAGCCAGGGCTTCTGGTTCTGCATCTCCAGAGAGTGAGCTACTTCAGCCAGGGCTTCTGGTTCTGCATGTCCAGAGAGTGAGCTACTTCAGCCAGGGCTTCTGGTTCTGCATGTCCAGAGAGTGAGCTACTTCAGCCAGGGCTTCTGGTTCTGCATGGCCCGAGAATGAGTTACTTCAGCCAGGGCTTCTGGTTCTGCATCTCCAGAGAGTGAGCTACTTCAGCCAGGGCTTCTGGTTCTGCATGGCCCGAGAATGAGCTACTTCAGCCAGGGCTTCTGGTTCTGCATGGCCCGAGAATGAGCTACTTCAGCCAGGGCTTCTGAAACAGGACTTGTACCAGGTTCTGGTTCAGCCCACTTTGTAGGAAGCAGCTGCATCAGTTGTAGGTCAAGATGTACTTTCTTGATTGTCTTCACCCCCGGTTGTCATCACTGTCACAAAAGGCCCTTTCCATCATGATCACCGGTTTGTCCTTCCACCTCAAGCGTCATTTCTTCCTCATATCTCATTTGTCATATTCGGTTACGTCATTTGCATTTCTCTCTCTAATGTCCTCTTGATACCACAAAACTACCAAAATCTTATTTTGTCACTGTTCAATCAGAAAGCCACCTCAACGGAATCTATAAAAACTATAGTCTGAAAATCTTTGACCACCGGGAATGAACAAGAAGACTAAGAAATGTACAAGTACTCATTATCATATACCTCACCACCTGTAATCGATACTTTAATAACACCTTACCCATCAGAATGGATGGCACATAGAGATTAGAGCATTTGTAAAAGTATTTGATTACAGACTACAGAGATTCATTGACTGTCTAGTTTTGTAACCAGGGCTTACAGGTAAGAATAAACAGTATAAATCCTTATGTGAGAGGTATGTCTACATTATTTTGTACCCAGGGCATACGGATAGAGGTAGAAAAAAGTAAACACAAATAAACAAAAGAAAATTTCCCAGAACAAAATTTTAATGACACCCACAGATTGCTGATATGTAATTTGAGGAATACAAAAAAAATTAAGAGTTATCCCATTGTGCTAGTTTTGGCTGAATTTTTTATACCCCTCTGTCTACATTAATTTTGTACCCAGGGCGTACAGAAAAGTTTAAACGTTTTGAAAGCCTTCATAGTTCCCGTTATTGTTTACTTTCTCCTTTGCATTTGAACAAGTCTCAGCATTTTCTCTATTCAGCTTTGTAAAAATGCCATTGTTTACATTTCTCACGCATTCGCCACTGGGGGGGGGGGGGGGGGCAGCGAAACTTGTAAACGCAAAACCCCTTGGCTGTTCTTCCTTACTCGAGACGAAACTTTCCTTCTTCCACTATTTGTCCACAAACTGCGCGATTATAATTGTTATAATCCCATTCCTAATATTATCGATGGTGTTATAATGTTGTGTTGGGGTATGTGTTCGACTGCATATTTTTTTGATGTTAAATTTAAAACTTCACTTTCAGACCATGTCAAATACTAAAGGACAAGGTGTATACATTTCAACATCAGACCTGCAGGGCCACATTTTATTTACGCTAAGTACACTAACAATTTCGACTAGATCTATTTATGTAGTAAGGATAAATATCAGCAGCATCAATTTCATAATCAATAATACTTCATTACAAGTCTAGCTCTAGGGTTCCTATAATATCATTTAACTTCTGTTCTCGCTACTTATCTAACTAAATTATTTCTACCTCCAAGAACTGGACTGCTTACTGTATGTCAATATATTAATAGGCCTATAGTCTCTGGAGACATAAGGTCATCTCAGATAGCCTAATTAAACTTATAGGTCTAGGTCCCGCCCGCCGAAGTGACGTCGGCACAGTTAAATATAATTCAAGGGTGGGCTGGCAACTCCGAGCCTCACCCAGACAATTCAATCATAGTTATATAATGCACACATTAATACTAGCTGCAGTTCTAGGAATCACAGCTAAATCTATATATTTTGCATCTTGCATTCTCCGGCAAGCACTCCTGGTATATGCATCATACTCTCCTACTGGATAAATGTCATGCTCTTCCCATCAATTTCATTGTCGATATCATCAAGAGATTCTATCTTCAATTACTTACGATTGGACAATAGCGTTGGACAAATTCAGGCATATGGATCATAAACTAGATCTTCATCTAGCCATGTTGTATTTTTAAATATTAAAAGATTCTGTCAAGTAGAATCATCACTGACCCTTTCGCAGATGGACGTTCTGCCTGGAATGGAGTCCCCCCGTCAGCTGCTCTCTCGGCTGCCTATCGATTATCAATACGCCTGCATTGATTGGTTATCAAATTAACGGCTAAGTGACGTAGACAAATAAGTTCTCACCCCCATGTTGAAAACGGGGTGTTAATCTTCATCGATAGCACATTATATTTCCATCTTGATATCCACCATCTCCCCTATATATATATTCCCGCTGATTATCTATAGCCCATTCACCATAACACCAGTGATATTATATTTACTAGAATACTACTGTTTATCTACGCCTTCCTGTTGTTCAATAGTTCCCTATTGCTTAAAATGACGTCATCAAAAAATACCGTCCTTGCATCCTTGACCTTATCTACAAATGACGTTTTCACATGTTATACATATTCACCCTCTAGGTTGTATTAATTAAGTTATTTCCCTTTAACAACATTTAGTCTTGACAATAATTGTGGTGAGTACTACTCTTTTTCGTTCATATTATGAAAGGGCATGGGGCGAACTGTTACGCGCGCACATCGACGGACGGAAAATGACAAATTGATTCGTCTCGGTACCCTGTGTCTCTCTGATCTTACTGTTTCTAGTATCTTTGATCATGTTTTTGTTTCATGTTTCTGTCGACTCTGCAATATGTTCGTGTGTCACGTTTATGAGCATCTGTATTCGTTCGCCTAGGTTAAAAAAAACAACAAAAAAAAAAAAAACTGCAAGGAGACAAAGTCGTATGTGCTCGCCTGGACAACGGTCTGGACAAAGGTCTCTCTCTCTTCCTGACTCTCTCTCTCTCTCTCTCTCTCTCTGTCCCTTTCTCTCTCTCTCTGAGTTCCTTCGGTTTTTCTTTTTCTTCCCTTCCTACCTTTCTTATATTAACGACCTCAGTTCTTGTTTGTCCCAGTTCTACATCTTACCGAAAAATACGACGCCAAAGGTTTGTGGCTTTAGTATTAGGATAAAGAGATGGAATAAATCGGAACTGTTAAACCGCTTGATAAGTGCCACAACGCATTTTAAACCAGTTTCAGAGTGTGCCTTTGTGATACCTCTCCTACAACTAAAGGATCTCAAATTTTTCAGAAAGAGCAACAACAAAGGAGAACGCCATGTAATGTAACCATTCACATGCACCAGTTTAGAAATGCTCGAGTGAATATTGTGTTGGCACAAGAGATGTTTCACAAGTTAACAGTTTAAAGTTTTGGAAGGCAGCGATTGGTTTGTTTCATTTGACGTCACAGAAGTTGTGATTCTACGAAATTTAGAATTTCATTCTGCTTTTCGTTGGAAATTCCAGGACCATATGTTTTCCTTTCCTAAGAGTTTCAAGTCTTCTTTTTGGATTACAGTTAACCTTTGCAAGTGCAAGTGCTCAACCGCCGCTCCAAAAACAACAACAACAACACATCTTTGCAAGTGGGCATGCTCAACCGCCGTCCCAAAAAATAACAACAACACATCTTTGCATTTGAGCATGTTCAACCGACTTGCACCAAGGACGAAAATGTCGTGCGGTCAACATCACAATTTTGGGTGACGTATGCAAAATAAACTGATACTAATCTTCGATAATTTCCGGGTACATTTAGAGTCAGCAGTTGTGTTGGTCTTTCAACGCTGTCTGAGATACTCATATCTTTCACCTGACGTTCGACGAAGACAAATGCAGGGCAAATGATTTTGATGCAATCAACCTCGGTCCACCCCCCTTCGCCAGTCCCGAAACCCTTATAACCCTTATCAATCGGTCCCCCCCCCCCCTTTGGTGTATACTGCCCTCACCCATCTTGAACCGCTCCTCTAGTCCTGCCCACACCTTAGCGTTTTAGAAAGCCTCTCACCCCGTTCCCTGTACCCTGGACCCATACTCCCTCCTTCTAAATACCTCAATTTGTTTTTACGTGCAACAACCCCCCTCCCCTTTTCCAACAAACGATACCAATTTCTTTATGGCCATGCCCCCTCCCATCCGCCCCCTAAGAATGTAAAATGACAGCTATCTTGCAAATCAAAATTCTGAAAGGTTTACGGTAAAGCAGTGTTTCTCAAGGTGGGGCACACACCCGACCGGTGGGTATAGGAATGGCGCATAAGGATTATCCAGACAGATCTCAATTTCATAGTGTATTTTGAACTTAACTGTATAGATAAACTGTTGTAATTGTATTTTTCGTATTTTGTATACTACTTTAATCCTATTTGGGAAATTTGCCTTAGTGTCATTTGCAGCCCATTTACAACAGGAGCAGACACGTCGTCAACACAGTGCAGAGCCAGTCGGCGGTGGGTTTTTTTTTTCGGGTACATGTTATTTAATTTTGCCCGGGCAACGGCTTGTTCGGTGTGCTCTTTTCGATTTCCAACTGCCAAGCTATCTTTAACGTGGGCAACATTATATACACAGGCCTTCCGAGTTTTTCGTCCTTATCCGAGAAGACCAGGTGCACGATCTTACCTACCATAGGATCAGGGACAGGAAAATATGACAAAAATCCCAAAAACTTCCAGCATGCCTGCAGCGACCGGGATGTTTATGTCGTGACGGTGGTTACCTTGATTAGCTCGGGTCAAAACATCAAAGTTAACATACACGCACGACTTCACTGAAGGAAGGAACAGGTGAACAAAACTTGAAATAAAGGTTTAATTAGAAGTTCTTTTGAATGCATACGTCATACTGAATATAGAATTGAATCTTTTTACATAATTCATACTAGGTGTATCGAATTCAAAATTGGGCAAAAAAGAAAAGGTTGTATGTTGCAAAACCCCGCGTGAGAAATAAAACTCAAACAATACTCAAAGAATACAAAGCAGCTAAGTAAACTGTTTCGCTTCGTTCCTGTTGAAATCTTTTATTGTTCGATTTTTTTTTTTCACTTGAAAAAGGCGAAAGCCGAAAATTTTGTGTACTTTCTGTCTTCTCTTTAGTTTACTTTGTATTGTTTGGGTTTTATTTCTCACGCAGGGTTTCGCAACATACAACCTTTTCTTTTTGCCCAATTTTGACTTTGCTTATAGCCCTGCTGCGACCCCACAGTTTTTCTGTGGTTTTTATGATATTAGGTGTATCGAATAAAATGATGATGAAAGACGCCAAAACGGAACGATCACTAACAAAAACAATTAGGAGAAGACAATATTGCAGTTCATGGGAAACCTGAATCGACACAAAGGTCTTGAACACCTTGCTCTAACTGGAAAAATAGAGGGCAAAAAAAAGAAAAAAGCAGAGGTAGACAAAGAATAACATATCTAGAAAGTGAACAGATAGGCGACAGGGAAAAAACCAGGACAATATAGGCTTTTTGAGAGCATCCCCGCGGAGGAATGAGGGGTGAACCATGGTCGTCGATATCTGTTCTGGATCCGGCACTTAAAGAAGAAGAAGAATGCTAGGTGTGTCCGATCATAGTGGGACGCGCGTTTTTTGTTTGTTGCTTTTTTAAAATTGAAGTGGGGCATGGGACAAAAAAAGGTTGAGAAACACTGCAGTAAAAGCAGCAATGTTTAGGCTATTTGCCTTCTGTCAGCGACAGTTTATGAAAAGTTGGTAGACAAATGACAGAACTGATAAACTGATAAACACCTTGAATGTCCACTGCCCAACAAATCAAATATTTGTACGTGGTTCAGACTGTTAAGCCAACCACAAATGCCTGGAGTTTCAATTATCAATCTATAGAGGCTAGCGATAGGCACTGGATAAAGCACTGAAATCTACCTGTCAATATCTGTCAGTCGCCGCCAGATAGCCCAGACCCCCAGGGAGAGGGTGGCGAAGGTGAAGGTCAGATTGTTGGGGTTCAGAAATATGTACTACCCCCCCCCTCCCCCGCATTGGTATGGTTTCGCTACTGCCTTTAATTTGCTTGCTTACAACAATTCGCTTTTAAGTTCTTTATGTTGGCTGTACAGAAGGGAAGAACGCAGTACCTTTATTTCCATCCGTATCCTATGCTTTTTGATCGGATCGAAATGAAGGTACTGCCCTAGACATAGAATACCGGGACGAACCATTCCTTAGTCCACAAATTGCGCGCGTATTTATACGGTGAGCACTACTCTTTGTCGTTCAATGATGAAGGGGTGTAGTGCGAATTGTTGCATTATTGACATCAATGATACATGCGCAAGCCGACGGACGGAATATTAGGCCGTGGGACCAAACTTGTAGCTTGTCATTCCGTTACGCACCTCAGGGGATAAGCTGATTTTTTGCATGCAGGCTCTTATGCATCTCCCCTTCACAAAAAACCAATGTTGTCATTTCAAGACTTGCACATTTTTGTACAACTAGCTGAGGTCAATCGGTTTGAATATTGGTTTCAGTACTGGGTGGTTATTATGGACCTGCTTCATCTGGCCTGTTCCTATATGTTTATTTTATTTTTGTTTGTTTTTAAATAAGTCTTACTGCTCTGCCTTTGTGAGTTGACACCTTGCGCATCCCGTACAACTGCATGATTTGCGCACGGGTTAGTGTGTTTGATAGTGAACACATCGCAGGTAATGATAACGAAACCTTAAAATGGCGAACCATGACTCGAAATAGATCTGAATGATGGCGAAACAATAAATTTCCAATAAAAAAAACTACAGCGATTTGAGACTTGTATGCCTACCGATAGTACGTTTTTTAGGGGGCATGCTGCATCAGTGCATGCTAGATCTAGCTCTCACAGACACTACTGTGATTATGAATCGAATTCCGGGGCCGGAAGTGGAAAAGCGATTAACAAAGAAAGAGGTCATAGGTTAACGAACGTACAATTCGGATCAAACGCTCTCGCAAATTTACTGTTCCATTCTTATCGCATTATTGGAATAACTCACGAATCCCATAAGCCTTTTTATGCCTATGTACATAGGAACACTGGTCAGTATCGTACAATTGTGTGTGCCAAATTTCAGTTCAATACGTCCAGTAGTTTTTGAGTCCATAGGGAACAAAGGGGTTTTCTTACATTTTTTTGTTGTATAGATTTGTATGTAAAGTGTGCTAATAAATAATAATTAATGATGCAAATTGAGTTTGCCATTTAAACAATGCTATTCTAATCAACCAATGGAATTGAGCCTTTCGCCGCGAAATCCAAAATGGCTGCCTCCATGATGGAATGCTGTATGCACACTAAGAAAGATGTAAATAGCAATATAATTCAGTTTTCTTTGAAAAGTTGGATGAAATTTCGAGACTAAACAATCGTGTGCTTTCTCTCTCTATCTCTCTCTCTCTCTCTCTCTCTCTCTCTCTCTCTCTCTCTCTCTCTCTCTCTCTTACAATAAAAGTAGTAATATGCAGTCCTGCTTCAGAACTCCTGCGCGCCAGGCCACTGAGCACCAAGCGTTACTTTTTACGACCTGCGCGGTACTATAACAGAATGGAGGCAAGATGGAGGATGAAAATGACAGCACGAGGAAACAATGCAATTTCTATAAATTCAAGAACCAAACTAATCAAAATAATAAAAACTTCCGTGCACCCTCCGCGGTATTTGAAATGGACATGTAATATTGGGTTAGTATAGGAGGTCTAATAAAAAAGCCTTTTGCGTTCAAAGGTGGAGGTTTTGTGAAATATATAATTATGTAAAACGAAACAAACATGCAAAAATACAGATGTTACATAGCAATAAACATTTTTTTAAAATAAGTTATTAATGTGCACAGTTATGGATGACAACATTGGATTTTTTTAAAACCATACCTAGATTTTCCCTAGGGGGTGCGTAACGAAATTTACTTTAGAGACTAGCTAGGATTTTGGTCCCACGGCCTATATGAGGAATTGATTCGTTTCGGTATCCTGTGTCTGGGGCACTGCCTTCTTCCTCTCTATTTCGACCTGTATCCCTGTGTTTTTTTTAGCAGGGGACACAGTAATCTAGAGGCAAGGTGCTCGCCTCTCATACCGAAGGTACTGGGTTCGATCCGCGGTCGTTGCAGGCATGTTGGAATTTTTTTACCGGGGAAACAATAAAAAAAAATAATTTCTGTCCCTGATCCTATGGTAGGTAAGATCGAACACCTAGTCTTCTCGGATATGGACGGAAAACTCGCAAGGCTCGTGTGCACGTTGAGCACGTTAAAGATACCTTGGCAGTTGAAAGTCGAGAAGAGTAGGCTGAACAAGGCCGCTGCCCGGGCAGAATTCTAAAAAAAAATCTCATGCCTACCACAAAAACACACAGAAACATGAACAAGAAAAATTAGAAAACAAAAGAAGAAAAGTGAGTTGTAAATGCCAATGGCAGCGGAACCTCCTAAGAAAAGAACTATTACATACGCTTTTTTAGCAGGCAAGGACTGAAAGTTGTAAAAATAATCGTTTTTGAACCGGGATTAAAAGCGGTGAGAAGTTACCTGTTTATTGCAAACTTGGCTGCGTGGATGCGATTTTTTTTACGTCCTCCCCCCCCCCCCCTCCTCCTCCTCCGTACGCTATTCACACGCTTGGCCTAAACCCCATTTTCCCCTTTTGTGCCAGCTTACGGCCATTAGAATTGTGAATGTCCATTATAAGACTTTGATGTTCTCTGACGTCAAGTGAAACTATGCATGGTCAATTTCATGTATTTGATTGGTTCATTGGTAATACGATAAAAATATAATTCAACAAGTTAATTTACTGAAGAAAAGGTAATAAAACCAAATTCAGCGTCAAATTATATCAAAAAAGGTCAGTATTTTGTTAGATTTTTATAACACCCGTATAACGTATATTAGGGATTTTACCGATCTTGCCATGAGTTGAGAAGTCGATCGAAATTGATATAATATGGAAAACTGATACTTTACAATGTATAAGCAGAGCATGGCTGTTATAGCATGGTGAAATGACTATCGTGCTGAGAGGGTTCAGACGTAAATGTCAGTCGTTAATCGATAAAGACACTCAGGATTTCCACCGTGATAAGCAAATTCTTTATTTATTGCCTACCTTTCTGGTTGTCACCTTAAGACTGTTTAATGTCGCGAACTGTAAATTTTGATTTTACCGTTAGAGTTGTAAATTAGGGTTTGGAAAGACAGGGACTTGTTTCATTCGCGTCCAATTTGCAAACTGCCATTTTTGAATAAATTACCTTCCCTTCTCCTCCCATGTTTTTCTTTGTAGGTCAAAATTTTGAACAAGAATGAACACTCGCCTGCTCCTAAATTCTGACCATTGGCACGAATCTGCCAGTTCTCAGGTGTTTTTTTTTTCCTTTTCACATCTCTATCCCTGACGACTGTTACCATAAACATTGGAAACGACCATGACATGACCAAGGTTAAGCCTAGCTGCTGAACAGGGGAGACAGTCACTCAAAAAAACAACAACATACACAATGCTCCATGTCAGTTTTGGTTCTTGTTTCACAAGGACGTAGGGCAGAAAAGGGAAATTCGGCAGGGACGACACCACTCTGAAATAAAGTATTTTCATGGTATGAAATCGGTTTGAAACACAGTGGGCTTGATAAGTCTATATTTTTGGACCAGTCGTTCAAAAATGATAGAAGCACAAAGAGCTGGCCCACATATTTACAAAACAATGAGACAAATCAGAATAACTTGCTCTGCTGGCTAACAGTATACATAATATACAAAATGGTGGTGTATAAAAAGAAATGAAAACAGTCTGCAGCAAGACAGTTAGGCAGACAACCTTTTGCACACATTGAAAAGCCCGATTAAAGATTCGTGCATCTGAAGCCTGCAACTATATACCTCTATGTTACAAATGCCTCTATTCCTTCAAATCACACACATAATATTACAATTATGGCAGTATTTTCTTGACCAGCTGAAATACTGTGGACTGCAGAAACTGTGGGTCTCTTTTGGCAAATCAAGAAAAAGGCGACGGCTACCTTGTCACGAGTGGAGTGAGTGCAATTAAGGGGATTGCTACAGAGCGGGTGTAGAGTAAGAAGGGCTCACGGTAGACAAATAAGTTAAGCGTGCTGTTGTGAGTAGTGGGAGGGTCTGAATGAGGCGAAAGCGCTGTATTACTATCACTGCAAGTTAGAAGGTCCTACGGATCGGACCTGTGAATAAGAGCCCATCGGGCAGACATAAGGGGAGCAGTCGAGAAGACTAGTGAGAGAGTCTTTCCAGTGATGACTGGTATGTAGAACGTTGATTGATTATTATGATTGATGTATTATATTATATTCGTCTATTACCATGATGTAAATAAGTATATGTGAGGAATGTGGAAGTCCTTGATATTGGATATAGCAATGTGCGCCATGAGCGATAGATGAAAGTGAGTTCATGGATTTGTAGCGCGAGTGAGTAGTGTGTACTCCGATGGAGGTGTGTTACCGTAAGATGTGTGGTGAGTGAAAGGTGAACTAGTGTGTGTACGCTTCATGGGTTGTAAGGAGAGGTGGAGTGAATAGAAATGGTAGGGTATTATACCAATGTAATGTTATTCTTGTAGGTGTCGAGGACGGGCCGCAGAGCCACCTCGATGAGCACAGGGGATAGGCCAGCATAGGGCCGGAGGCCACACGTAGGCCAGAAGTGAGGCTGTCAGTGCAGGACAGTAGAGGCACATAAAGTCGTGGCAGTCAGACCACGGACAGGGACGTAGATATGAGCGTGAATGTGATAATGCACTATTGCCATGTTGAGGGGCTAGTGAACTAATAATGTCTATTGAAATGATAATGTCTATTGAAATGATAATGTCTATTGAAATGATAATGTGTTATTGCCCTGCTGAGGTGCTAGGGGAGTGCTAAGGTGTATGACAATAGGAAGGTGATATTGAGAGACTGCGGTGCCAGTGAATTATTAATGTGCTATTAAGACCCTGAGGGGAGAGGCTGAGGCCGAAGTGCCTTTAGGAGTAACTACCGGATTGTGGATCCGAGGGAGAGTGTGTGTGAGAATAAGGCCGTTGTACGGCAGTTGATTTCAATAATACAATGTATGTAATTGCGCTATTATCTGTATAATTATGTTTAATAAATGTGTGAGTCTGATGGGTTGTTTTGTTAAGTGTTAAACTTGTTTGTTCGTGATTGTTGTCCTGTCATAAACTATTACTGGTGAGTATTTAGGATACTGGCATCCAGAAGATAAATGTATGACAGGTCGTCCTTAATTTATAAATGCTGTCGATGCCAGGAAAGGTCCATTGATGCACCAAACCCCACAGTTTGACTTTCTGCCACCAATAAGAGCAACCCTGCAACAACACAATTACAGAGTAGCTCAACAAGGCGGTATTATCACATACCAAGCTCTTGACCTGGGCCTACAACTACCCTTGCCACACCTCGCGGCACGACTTTCTAGGAAGCAGAAATGTTGGTAAAAAAAATTTATAAAACCACGTGCAGAGATCTGCTTTCTCGACGAGACGGATAAATGCATTCACTGTGAATTATTTTTCTTGATGATGCTGTTAAGCCACAAACACGTACATATTTGAATTCATGATCCATACTTGGCTCCTGTGTGGACGCTATAACCACGGCCTTACGTGGAATCGGACGAATATATTCTATACATACATAATTATGACAACTCTGTTTTGCCAAATATACCGCGGGGGAAACTTCTTGCAGAATATTTCATTTTTTACCACCGAGGAAGGAGATGTACAATATTTCAGTTATTTAATACTAAAAACTAAAATGTATGAATGATAAGGAATATGATTCAGCTAAAACAATTGGTTCCCTGCCCCTTGTAAAACTAGGTTCTTCGCACTCCGTGCGGTTTCAGAATAAGAATTATTTTCTGACGTGGACCCGCAACACTTCCTGTCCTTTTTCCGAATTAGGCTAAAATCTACAACTTGATTTAAAAACTTTTATACTCCTTTAAAAGACCTTTTACAGATTCATACAAAACAACTTTTGAGAATTTTACCAATGTGACAAAATTATACGAAAGTATTTAATTTTTTGTGAAATTTAGAAGTTCTGAAAAGGAAACACAAATAAAGAAAATGTACCAAAACAGACGGTGAAAGGAGGAAGGTGACCGTTATCGTGCCGACACGAAGTAAAACCCAAACTCAGACTCTACACTCAAAACTCCCTCAACTCTATCTTATCCAGAGTTTAGTAAGCTTTTCATGTGTTAGAACAATGAAACCAACAATGCAATCACACTGAATGAGTAATATTGCCCTTTAAAGTAAAGAATTACATTCTTATAAGCATGTCCAAATTATAGCATTTAGTGCATCGGTAAAGACATTTTTCACTAGACTATGGGTTTATGGCCGGCAAAATGGTCCCTATGGGCGGGGAGTAAGGTGGTGCTGTTTGGATTGATTTCTGGAAACAGCCAGCAGCGACGCTTCGGTTCCTGCCGACGCCCCCCGCCCACTTCTGACCCAAAACGACAAAAAAACTTATTCCCAGGCTGGACAGTGCTGCCCTGGCCCTAGCCCTGTCTCTAACCTTAACCTTCGCCGCACGTCACTAAAAACTATGTATGGGGTACGACGTGATGTTTAATCGACACCACACTCCTAGAGAACAATTTATTAGGATACCTCCTTTAAAAGCATGGTGTCTGTCAGACCTTAGAACTTACGAGTAGGGATATAACAATAAAATCCTCTTTAGGTCTGTGGTGTATCTGAGACTCCATGACGTACGACTGAAGGTTTGACAATAAAAACCTACCATAAAATCTTTAGCAAAAGTATGGTGTCCGTGAGGCCCCAGGACGTACTGGCAAGAATAGTAAAAAAAATGCATGTGCGCTGGTGAACGCGCGCGTGCATAGTTTGAAATTTAAAACTATGAGAAGATGGGCAATGACGTCGTGAGGAATACCTGGAATTTCAAGAAAAAAAATCCTAGAAATAAGATAATTTCAAACGTTTTTAATTGCGTCTGGGTCCATTAGATCCCCGATGTAAGGCGAAGGTTAACCCTAACCCTGGTTCGGACTCTAACACTGACTCGAAGGAAAAAAAAAAACAACAAAAAAACTCACAGCGACAACAGTTCTTACGAAAGCATTTCCCTTCAAAATTGCCCTTTCTGGGCCATGATCTCTACGTACCCAAACATCGTGACGTGACATTGGGCTACAGGATATTGTCGTTACATATTAAGAAATACGGGTTGGGATGTCCTCGTGTACTGCCACAACAGCCAGTTCATAAAAGTACGGGTCTAATATTTTTGTAAGTTAACCTTTCCCCATAATTACGGAAAAAAGAAACATGTAAACGTAAAATATAATCTTCATTTTATTACGCCCCGAGGCTGCGAGTTATGCGAAGGCGTTTTTGGGTCTGCTCCAATATCATAAATATACACACAATGTATGTTAATCAGTATTTTAATTAAACTTTGTGTCCTTTTAACTCATATTCTCAAGCTGTACTCGTGTCAAATCACTTCAAAATGCCGGGTTAGATTTTGCAACGTTATAGCACCGTCTCTTCTTGCACTAGTTTTAATTAATTAAGGAAGTGGTTGTTTAGGCGACATGTCGAGGATATACCTTTACAAGATTTTGTCACGACACAAGATTTATCCAATCAGTGTTACCCGTTTTCATTTCCGGGCTGGATCAAAATGATTTGTCTGCAACAGTACTGTTGGCAGTTGAAAGAAAAGAATTTATTGGTTGTGATGAGGTGAGGGAAGAGAAGCTGATGGGGGGGGGGGGGGGGTAGAGGAGAGGTTTAAGCTGTGTTCTCATGTTTAGGGAAACAGAAACGGAATCGAAAATGATATGCGGAAACGACGTGCGGAAATATATGTTGTGTTTCCGTGTGTACTGAAACGGAAACGGCCAAAATAAAGGAAAATATCACTTTTGTTTCTCTAGCCATGAGATTCGTTCTTTGCAGCCTGCTATTTTTTTCTATCTCTACCACCAGAGCCGAGTGCAGTTTCTTGCTTTGGGAGGAGTTGATTTTAGTATCACTCCTCCACCATAGATATATTAAAAGGAAACAAAAACGTCGTCGATAGCGCCAGTGGTGGGCCCACGATTATTTCTCCATTCTGTCTTCCATTGCAGCGTAAAATGTTTGAGAAACGGAGGGAGAGTACTGAAATTAATTCTAAATGATTGCTCCCACATCTTGTTCCATCAGATAGTCCGATCCCAAAGAAGTAGACGAATAATGTACTTAAAGACAAACAGAAAGCTTTATAGGTGATCTTTTTTTGCCATCCGAAGGAGTAATGTTTCCTAATTTGGTACATACATTCTGTTGTGAGTTTTCCAAATTGATGGTTCTGACAGTGTGTGGGAGTAATGTTCTTTTTTTTTTTTTTTGCTGGTAATATGTGAGCAATGTGCGTGTGTGAGGTATGCGCTGGGGAAATGTATGTCTTTGATATTGTATCCAATGTAGTTCTACTACTTTTGAGGTGACTACAAATCCCCTAACAATAGGGTAAATATAGCTTATCTTATCTTAAATTGTTTGTCACAAGAATTACAATGGTTACCAATGCAACGATGTTAACTATTTCATTACAGACATCCTCTTGTTTCCATTTTTTAAACGAACCTGTCTTGGCCTGGTAGTGATGTAATTGCAAATAATTCTGATTTCTAATCTGTATTGGAAAATCTCAGCACTTTCAGCTCAGAGGGTTTCCTTTCCTTTTTTTTTTAATGCACAATCCTCGAAAACTCCACACTTAATAATAATATTGATAATAAATAGAATTTCTATAGCGCATTTCTAATAAAATTATTACTCAATGCGCTGTACATTGCATCAATGATTCATGTACACACTTTCCAAATCTCATACTAACACACGCACTCTCATCCATACACACTCTCAGTTTCACTCACCTAGACGTTCTTAGTCACATAGCAAAATATATAATCAATCAAAACATCAAATGTACAGAATAGAATTTTGAAAATTTAACAGTTTCAGAGGAAAAGGTGATGTTTTACGCTTTTCTTAAAGCTTTCAAGGTGCGGTGATTCACGAATGTTCAAGGGTATCTGGTTCCAGACAAAAGGTCCAAAATAATTGAAGGATCTATGGCCTATAGTTTTATAGTTTTTAGATGGGATTCTTAAGATTGTTTCGTCACTTGATGATCACAGTGAACGAAATGGTGTGTAGACTTGTAAAGAATTTTTGAGATATCTGGGTGCCGTGTTATATAAACATTTGTAGCAAAAAACAGCAATTTTGTATGTAATTCTTTCTGTTATAGGAAGCCAGTGCAGTTCTTTTAAAGGCGTAACGTGGTCAGCTTGTTTTTCCTTGGTAATCAATTTGGCTGCATTGTTTTAAATGACTTGAATTTTAGACAGTTTATCTGTTTTAAATTCCAGCAAGTATAGAATTGCAATAATCTATTCGAGATCAAATGAGTGACGTAACTAAAGTTTTGGTAATAGCTTCTGTGAGGAAAGTTCGAACTCTGCTGATGTTTCTTAGTTGGAAACGTGTATTTCTGCAAATATTATTTACTTGGGATGTGAAAGACATATCAGAGTAAAAAAGAACGCCTGGATTTTTTTATGCACGGAGATGGTTGTATGATATGTCCGTTGATGTTCGACTGGATGTTTGGTAGATAACTTATTTCAGCAACATAAGGGTTTCTTACACTACATGACTTCAGTTTTATCTTCATTAAGTTTTAATCTAGTGCTGTTCATCCATTCTTTTACTTTGATGATACAATTGTTGGTACAAGAAATTAGATCTGAAAGATGATCGACGTGAGAACTTTTACAAATTTGACTATCGTCTGCATACAGGTGATACTTCATATCAAAGCTTGTCAAAACAATTATCAGTCAGAGGCTGAGTGTGCATGGCAAGCAAAACGGGACCTAGGACAGAGCCCTGAGGTACACCACAATCTCAAAGAACGTCATCAGATGACTAATAAAGCAATCATGTTATGATACAGATATGTATGTCGCAGATCGGGATTTTGGGGAATATAGATCAAGAGGTCCGCTTCCCAATCACACGAGCACAAAAAAACAACAACAAATAAAACAACTTTCACTCTAAAAACTAAATAAATCAATTTGAGTAACAGACTGCAAAGTTTATATATCTAACAAATTCAAAGATAAAATATACAATAGATAACGAATACAATAGCAACTGAAAATGCTCAACTAAGCTGAGGAGCAACTATGAAGTACTTAAGGCAATGTAATATGAAGTTATCTAAGTCACAATAAATTTACATTCAAAAGAATCCGCGCCCGAGGGCGACGGATCCTGTAAGGTTTAAAGTTCTATCTCTCTTCATACTAAAACATATTTATATAGCGTCTCTGCCAGGAGCGCTCTGGTGTAGTTCACACGTGGTCGCGGGAAATGCATGTGGTCTGGCAGTACTGGTCAACAGTCTACATGTGTAGCTGGCTGTAAATTCAGCATGGAATTAAAATCTTTAGCTCACCATTCGGCCCTCACAATGTGAGGGCTGTTGATATTAGCGCTGTGGGTTTAATGCTCAAACAAGTAGGCTTGGGCTCAGGAGCGTAGATTTCTGACAATGCTCCATCACTGTACATATCAGCTCAATCGCTGCGTCTCTATGACTTCTCATCTGGCTGAGAGCTCGCCGTCCACCTCGTAAATGGATTGTCTACATGTGGCCCAGAACTAAGTTCTGTATGGCCTTAAATACTGGACTGCATCTGCAGCTTACCGTCTAATTCCTGGATTGTGATTGGTGCAACCACTTCTAGCTGAGCTGCCGAACTGAGTTATTTTAAGTAACAGCCCTACGCAACGACCTTGGGTCGACATCAAAGGTCGAATCACTCAAGACAATAAAATGTAATTTTATAGCAATAAATTCTTAACATGTTCAAAACCCCGAGCTTTTACTCTGGATCACGGATTTTCTGTACGTCAACCGACGTCTCACCAACATTTAATTCCTACTCACCCCTTCCCTCTCTACTAAACCTAGTTCAAAACACGAGATATAACAAGTGCTCAGTCATGCACACCTACGCTGTCCGTCTATCCTTCCCCACACCTTCTGTCTATCTATTATAAAAAAAACTGTTCAAAACAAATTGTTTACGAGACCAAGTTATGCTGGCTCGCTCAATAATTACGTTTGTAAAAATTACTCACTGCTCTCTCACAAAAATTTAGTCAGTGGAAACATTTATGAATTAAATCTATTCTTGACACATCCCCCACCCCAGTGAAAACTTAGGGTTTGAACGACATAACTGTCTACTAACGTTGCTATGTAATAGTACTTTTGGAAAGGGCTATATAGTAAAAAATATATCGTTACTGAAAGTCAAAAAAAAAAAAAAAAATTCTAAGAACGTGCATTATCGATGGACAATAGCATATGTATGTTTATATGCGACGTTCTGTGATAATATATAATGATTGTAGCACTTAAGAATTAAAGTGATATACTTCTCTCACACAGACATACTGTAAAGACTGAAATATTGAGCAACTAGCTCATCGCTTCACTGAGCGTAATTAATACATTCATAGAACATGAACGAACAATAGTTAATTAAAGTAATGGTATCCTGGCAGCAGTAGGTCTGGTCGCTCGGTTTGCCATTTCCTCATCTCATTGACCCGCAGACAAAGGCGTCAAGGTTGTCTGAAACTCAGGTCATGGTCAGGATGGACGCTAGTGGAAAAAGGAATCACATGGAAATTTTGAGAAAGAATGTCCATAATTGGTAGGACAATGGAATGTGAAACCATCCACGGTCTCCGAAAAAGGTGAAAAATGCTCAACCTCAATGTTCAACAGACTCTATATAAAATAGCAACATATTCTGGTTTATCGATTATAAATTTCGCCATAGTGAAGCTGAAATAACAAACGCCGACAAGATAATTAGCCTGACGTACTCTTTCAAAATCGGCGTAGCGCTCGTCTTGATTTAAGAATTATATAGCGCTTCTCGCATTCAACAATAATCTAAATCTCAATTAAATAACATTACACTTTAATCTATTTCTAATTATATCCAATCCGGGATAGATGAGGTGCCACCAGGCGATAGCAGTTAATTGAATGCGCCGTTTCCGTACGCAAGCCATGCACACGTCAAGTGTCACAGTCATCTCGGTATATAGTCATAATCGGTTCAATTCAATATCCATATCGGGTATGTTCTTAGATAACTCATCCACTGACCGCATGGAGAGCCACAATCACAATCAGTATTCTCACTTGTCACATCCAGCACTACGTTAGATGGTCCACGAAACGCGGAAAACCATAGCCATAATCGGTTGTATAAAAAAAACAACTCCATTCTACTTCACAACTTCTTAAAACGCGACCACGCAGTGTCCTCTGTTACCACTGCAAAATATCTCAAAACGCGAATACTCTCTTCCTTACATAACTAGTCGGTCTTACACTGCCCGTCGGTCTTACACTGCCTGCGGCCTTACACTGCCCAGAGGTCTTACACTGCATCTCGGCGTCTTACACTGCCTGTGGCCTTACACTGCCCTGAGGCCTTACACTGCCCTGTGGGGCTTACAAGCCTGTAAGAAGGTTCAACAATAACACGCGAATACGCGATTACGCAGTGTACTAAGTTAGCACTGCCAAACATCTCTCAAATAATCGAAAAATACCAATATCATCCCTCCCATGAGGCAATCTCATTATTGCTCTCCTCGGGTCGACGTCATACGGAGACGACTAAAAAAAAGTATACTCAATATATATAATTCACATAGCTCTTATATCGACATCACCTCGATACTGATACAGACTCTTCCCATGAGACAAATTCATTGCTCTTCGGGCAGCGGCACCAGCCGACAATAAAATCAATACTCACTACTCATCACTACACAAAAAAAAAGTCACCTCCCTAAACAGTCTAATACTGCCCTCTCGGGAGCTCGTCAATATAAAGACGAGATCGGTTATACATGACGCTTAATAAGCTCCATAGAACTGGCAGTGTGCTAACTGCACGGGTTCCAACAATTCAATAAAATCGTTACTCTCAATAACCAGATCAAATTACTCAATCAATGTGTCAATGTAGACACATGAGTTACTTAGGTAAAATAAGAAACAAAGGAATGTACCAACATGATAAGGATAAAGGTGTAATAAAAAAAACAACAGGAAACTAGACGCCAGACCAACAAGAAAAGACGGACAATAACAAACTCTACAGTCTGAACATATTTACAGATAGGATTAAGAAGAGGACAAGAGAGACGTCTTCCTAAAACAACGAGGAAGATGGAAACGCTACAATCTAAACAAAGTGTACAGATCCCTATCAAAGTCCGTTCTCGCGAATGCGACTTCCCACAGTTTCAATAACCACTGGTGTTGCGAGACCGCACAATCTGTCGTCGAGACGGCAGAGTCTGCGACCAAGCCACCACTTTGGCAGGGGGGACCCGCAAACGTAAGAACGCCCTCGCCACCGCCCGTGAGTTCCTAAACACAGAGAAAAAGTAAAATCAGCCTGTAAAACAGAAGGAGGAACACTCAACTCCTTAACGCAGACAATATTAAGGATGGAATCACTTAACTCAAGGAACTGGTGGAGATTCCTTTAGCCTTTGCGTACACCACAGTCAGTACGTTTGTCTTTCTTCGGTCAGTTATGTTGAAGTCTCCTTGGCCTCGATCCTCGGGTCAATGGGAGAGCCGGAAATATGTGGAACAAATAATCAAAGAAAGCAGTATACAAAACTAAATACAATAAAGTAATTAAAGTAGCTCAACGTGCAGACCACGTGAGCACTGAAACTGAAAAGAAACAAAAGTTAATCAAAGAGAAAAACGATATTATAATCTAATCTAAATAAACTATAAATTAAACAATGTCGTGTAGTGTCCCCTCCAGTGTCGCGGATCGGGATTTTGGGGAATATAGATCAAGAGGTCCGCTTCCCAATCACACGAGCACAAAAAAACAACAACAAATAAACAACTTTCAATCTAAAAACTAAATAAATCAATTTGAGTAACAGACTGCAAAGTTTATATATCTAACAAATTCAAAGATAAAATATACAATAGATAACGAATACAATAGCAACTGAAAATGCTCAACTAAGCTGAGGAGCAACTATGAAGTACTTAAGGCAATGTAATATGAAGTTATCTAAGACACAATAAATTTACATTCAAAAGAATCCGCGCCCGAGGGCGACGGATCCTGTAAGGTTTAAAGTTCTATCTCTCTTCATACTAAAACATATTTATATAGCGTCTCTGCCAGGAGCGCCCTGGTGTAGTTCACACGTGGTCGCGGGAAATGCATGTGGTCTGGCAGTACTGGTCAACAGTCTACATGTGTAGCTGGCTGTAAATTCAGCATGGAATTAAAATCTTTAGCTCACCATTCGGCCCTCCAATGTGAGGGCTGTTGATATTAGCGCTGTGGGTTTAATGCTCAAACAAGTAGGCTTGGGCTCAGGAGCGTAGATTTCTGACAATGCTCCATCACTGTACATATCAGCTCAATCGCTGCGTCTCTATGACTTCTCATCTGGCTGAGAGCTCGCCGTCCACCTCGTAAATGGATTGTCTACATGTGGCCCAGAACTAAGTTCTGTATGGCCTTAAATACTGGACTGCATCTGCAGCTTACCGTCTAATTCCTGGATTGTGATTGGTGCAACCACTTCTAGCTCAGCTGCCGAACTGAGTTATTTTAAGTAACAACCCTACGCAACGACCTTGGGTCGACATCAAAGGTCGAATCACTCAAGACAATAAAATGTAATTTTATAGCAATAAATTCTTAACATGTTCAAAACCCCGAGCTTTTACTCTGGATCACGGATTTTCTGTACGTCAACCGACGTCTCACCAACATTTAATTCCTACTCACCCCTTCCCTCTCTACTAAACCTAGTTCAAAACACGAGATATAAAAAGTGCTCAGTCATGCACACCTACGCTGTCCGTCTATCCTTCCCCACACCTTCTGTCTATCTATTATAAAAAAAACTCTTCAAAACAAATTGTTTACGAGACCAAGTTATGCTGGCTCGCACAATAATTACGTTTGTAAAAATTACTCACTGCTCTCTCACAAAAATTTAGTCAGTGGAAACATTAAATTTATGAATTAAATCTATTCTTGACAATGTACATGTTTATTATATACATAATGTATACATGTATTTCCATATTCTCAACTCAGGAATGCTGGAATAGAGATCCAAAGGGTAAACTAGCTCTAAGAGCCGTATAGGGGAAGGGGGATGGGAGAGTGTCAGCGAATGAAAACTGTATGAGGGGGGGAGGGGGGGTGGGAAAGCATGGGGATTTGTGCAGTTTTTTAATTATGATAATGATTTTGTTTTAAAAGGATGAAGTCGGAAAAAGCAAATTAAATTGTTGGATTTTATAAAAATCAAATTAAATAATAGATCTGATTTCTTATACAACAGTCAGATAGTATGTAGATCTAGTCCATACATAATTCTACTGGGTTTTAGAACATCAAGGCCTTGTCATGCCTCGTCATGGACATTCACCATTCTAATGGCAGCTCGTACGTGGTGGTGGGGGGTGGGGGGGGGATGGGGAAGTGTTTGAAGTCAAGATTGTAAAAGCTGTACATGGTTGAGGAGTGGGTGGATTGGGGGGGGGGGTAAAAAATGGATAAAATCAATCCTACATAGACCTACTTTTAGCCAAATATAAATACATACAGGGTTGATGTTAAAATTGCCGTCTGTGAGGTGACCCACTGATGATGATTACTACAGACATTAAGATAGATCTATCAGTTTCGCTGGTAATCATTGTGTTCATGGAACAGCGGTTTCTTTACAGCTTTGCGAAACAGACATTTTAGTACAAACTTGAAATCAAATAAATGAAGTGGATGATGAAGCCAAAACTCAGCAGTCATATAATTTCTCCCCATGGCCTTTGCTATACATTCCTAAATACATTAAAATTTGTGTAAATGTGAGTCCTTGTGACCTGGCCGCCTCACGTCAAAATGTGTTTTGTTTAGTTTAACAAGCTCAATGGGCTTCTCCATATCATTGTTTGATTATGTGCCACGGTCTTGGCATATTTGCAGTACGAAGGTTTTCACCATAATTATGCACACTGGTTGACCCAGAGAGCCAATCTTCCGTTCATACCACAAAAGCGCGGGGAAAAAAAGGTGGGAAATGCGTAAGTTCCGGCCTGCGGCTGTGCGGCAACGGCTAAAAATCGCTACCTAGTGCGAAAAAAATTTTTTTAAGCGTTTCTGCACGTCGTTTTCGTTTCTGTTTCCGTACACATGAGAACACCCTCTCTGTTTTACTACTTGACGGATTTTAACATTTTCGTTTCCGTACACATGAGAACACAGCTTGAGGTGGATTTTCTTTTTCGGAGACGTACGTACTTGTAAATAAGATTCTTCTTTTTTACCCCACTTAAACTAATGGCACGGCGAATGGAATTAAATGAAATCTGCAAAGTAGTACAAGGAATTAAACTCTTTGCATAAAAAACTTCCATGGAATAATTAATACCCATTCAGTCATCGTTAATTATAAGTATATTTTATTTTTTCTTGGCAAAATGCTTGCGATGACTGTATTGAGGAGTCGCTACGAGTACATCGATATGATAGAGCACCAGATCTAGCTCTAGACCTGCCAGTAACATCTCTCTCTCTCTCTCTCTCTCTCTCTCTCTCTCTCTCTCTCTCTCTCTCTCTCTCTCTCTTCTCTCTCTCTCTCTCTCTCTCTTTCTCTCTCTCTCTCCCTGCCCCCATCCTGGACATAACATAATTTTAAAACTCGCCTTACTGAGAATAGCATCAGTAAAACATTTCTCCAGTAACGCCGTGATCTGTCGTTTTTGTAGGATTTACTTGATCTCTCGTGTAAAACTCACTGAGAAAAAAATTCACATCGTGTCTTGTGACGGCATGCATGAACTGTGAGTAACTGGTTACACGATGGTGTAGGCCTTACGCGTGGGTGCATCAGGTTTGCATGAACTTTGTGTTGGCCAACACCCACATGTAAAGGGTTCGTAACTTCACATTTTCGCCGAGGACGACTAAATCAGCTACGCAACGCGTAACAAGCTTGGGAAAGTGGCGCCCGCTATAAAGAAAGAAAGAAGGTAACTAATATTTTATTCCAACCCACGACTTCACGGGCCAAAGGAAAAAAACGTGCATTCCTACTCACACTCTCTACCTCTTAGTTTTTGTTTGATTGGCGTTGTTTTCTCGTGGCACTGATTAGCCAATATAAATTCTGTGCATGCGCAATGTCAAGTTTTGTTACGGTGGTAAGCGGTAACTGATGCGTAGGTATAGGCAGGTGTAACTTTAGTTCATGCATACCGGCTAATTTTGAGTTTACCCCAAGGTGGCCGTAGGCGCTACTAGGCCTGCACCTTGGTGCGAAACGGCGAATTTACACCAATTTCATGCGTACGGCTAGTGGAAAACTTCACAAAGGGAATTTCCATTACGTGTCGTGAAAATAGCCACATTCTTTATTTAATGTTACAGATTGGAAGCACTTCAGAGACAAGAAAGTCTAATTGAATGTAATCTCTGTATCTACAAGAGTTCTCTGGAATTAAAAATAATAATCATAAAAACACAAAATTATACATGTGATTATAACCATTTCGATTCAGTATCCCCTCATGTTTGTCCGTAGATAGTGTGTGATCGATATTTAAACAGAATCGAATCCAGACAAAATACCTTAACCTAAGCTTAATCTCAAGACTGAATGTCTGTGCTATTGTTGCTATGATGGTGTCTTTCATTCGGTTTAATAAATCGACTACTAGAGATTTGTATCAATAAGTAAAGGAATTTGCAACGATATACAAGCGCTCTTTAAGTCAAGATTCCGGGTAAAGCTTACAGACACGGAATGGGCGTTGTATAAAACGAGCTGACTGTATAATCTAATGAATGGGAACAAAAAGAAATGAAAAAAAAAAAATCTGAAATGCATTCGAAAGTAGTCAAGTTGATCTGGGATCAACAATGTGTAAAGAGATCCGAAAACTGAAATTTTCGATCACACTTTTCCATTCTACTTGATGAAATGCGACTTCCTTTTGTTTTGAGGCTCAAAAAGCCGTACATAAATAATATTGGAGACTGTGTCCAAAATGGATGTGTCCATGTAATTTGTTGTCAAAAATTGAGACGGTACACAAAGTTTCATATCTTTCGTCACTTAATCACGAAGTTTTTAGGTGCTTACGTGATTCACCCTCTAGTTCCAGTTTTTTTATGATAAAACACAAATATCCTCAGCCATAAGTGTGGTTCAGACTAATCTTCAAACGCGTCAATAGGTTCACAAAAATAGTAGAGCTCGGAGATTCTGGAAATTCATTATCTTTCTCCCTTTACACATGTACAGTTTGAAACAACATTCAGAATTATGTAGGAGCACAAATCTGATGACGTCAGGTAAGACAAAACCAGACTTAGGTGCAGCAAGACTTGAAGCAAAGAGCGTGTCGAACATACTGTATTATGCTTTTTGGCTTGACGCAATGTTAAAATATGGGAAAAGGATAAAGTTGTATGTAGCAAGACCTCGCTTAAGAAATAGTACAGAAAGGATACAATAAAATGTAAAGGAAACTGAAAGGCAATCAAGCTTTCAGTCTGCTGGCCTTCTTTAGGGAAAAACACGTAACAAGATAGAGAATTGAACAAACACAAAAACTGTCGAATTTTTTAACGAATGTGGAAACTTATTGTCTCAAGTTCCCAACTTGAAGTCTCTGAATAGAAGGCACGTGTATGTATATAATTATGTCTTGTCATCATATTAAACATTCTACAGGTTTTTTATATTTTGCTCGATTTTCTATCCTGTTACATTTTTTGTTTCTGAAGAAAGTTAGTAGAGCGAAAGTGTGATTTGTCCCCTTTGTGTTTTATTATATCAATTCTGTATCATTACAGTTTCTTATGTTCCAAACAACTTTATACTTTTGCAACATTCTAACCGTGCTAATGGACAACTCCGGGTCTATAATTACAAATAACCATAAAAATAAACTAGAAACCTTTGTTGACCATTGGGTCAGATTTCATGAGATTTTTTTTTTTTTTATCTCAATGGTATCAGAAGACCACCTTCATTAGTGAATAGTATTTGTTTAATATCTCTTGTGAGATGTCTAGTTTTTGGAGCTTGGCAAAGTTCTAAACGCCAATTTAACCCTTTTCATGCTAACTCCTTAAAATGTGAACAGCACTGTGTCTCTGCGAATTTACACCAACCACGTTTCGTTGGGTGGTTTTCAATTTAGAAGCAGGTATTTATTATCTTAATCCATGTTTTCTTCACGAAAATGTCGCAGTTGTTGGATCTACCAGTAACCAGAACTTTCAATTCCAGAGTTGTATGACACTGGCAATGAAAAGGTTCAAATACTGCAATTAAACCTTCTTCCCAGCTACCTGTCCTTTCATTTCTGAGCACCAAGGTTGGCGCTCGGAGACCAGAGTTCTGCATGGTACCTTCGATTTTGGCCTGGCAACGCTCACGCCATGCATTAGTTTTTCTGAAACCTACGACCTAAAAATGAGTCTGTGGAATGACCGAGGATTCCAGAGACGAGATTACATACAAAGTGTCCGCAGTTGCTGGTCAATGTTATGACGACAAATTGGGCGCCGCCGGGGGTGTTCGCTTTCCACCAGGGGGGTACTGATAGCCAGATTGCCCCCCTGGCGACCATGTCAGAAGTCATGCACTGAGGGATTAAACTTCCTGATACTGGGCACTGCCCACTCGGTCACCAGTGACTTGCTATTGTTGCTGACTTACATAACTTCAATATCACTGGTTAGTAATTTCGAAAGAAAATGCTTACATAAATTTTGACAGACAATAACAGTGCCTACGTCCCGTGCTCAAACTGACAAAAATATAAATTTGTTTCTGCAATTTTAATCATTACTTTTGTGTTTTTGCACTTCGAAGTAACGAGAGTTGTACACCTAACTTAATGCCTGAGTGCGTCCTTTGTGGTTTGAAATTCTTGTGTACATTTTACCCGTTCCAAGATAGTTACAACATGCAATTAAACGAACCTTACACAAACCGGTCCTACGACCCTGACCTCGTGA
The DNA here is from genome assembly GCA_963931925.1 of Onchidella celtica. Taxonomy (NCBI): domain Eukaryota; kingdom Metazoa; phylum Mollusca; class Gastropoda; order Systellommatophora; family Onchidiidae; genus Onchidella; species Onchidella celtica. The sequence goes on from OZ007578.1 coordinate 42,298,408, forward strand.
GGCCATGTCCAGAAAGTATAAAAGTGACCAGTTCTGACGACTGTACATTTCCTGGCGCCAGACTGATATAACTATTTTGCTCCGAACACAAACCGCGTTTAACCAATAGCGTCTAAACTCAGTTGCTGAGCTCACTTTCAAGACGGAGAAAAGATCAAAGAGTAGTGTTTTTATCGTGCTGCCTAAGAGATAATTTCGCAAACTAAAGCTGTCATCACAAATCAAATCAGCGAAAGAATTTCACAGCCCTCAGTACAATTACACTGCAAACAATTAACTCTTGTGAAATGGCACCACTTGCCCTGGAAGCTGTCGTCTTTCTGTGTGCATTAGTAACAACTACTCTGGCCACAATGGGTAAGTCTCAGCATTTCAAAATGTCAGATATAAAAGGGGGAAAAAAACAAAACATTTAAGACAACTTGAAAGATGATGGATTTTGAAGTTCCGCAATGCCTTTGTCTCTCCAGCTCACCTTCTAGCCGACTAGAACAGCGCGATTCCCATAAATATTTTTGGACGCAAACTTACTTTTCTGACTGCAGTCTTCAAACCAAACTACGTACCATTTTAAATATATTTTTTTTGCGTACATTACTCTTTAGCACTAACATTGACGGTGTCTCTGGTTGTATTTTTACAGCTGTCAAACCTCTCCCTGATGGATTTTCTTTGGAAGATTTTGAGCCCAACAAATACTTCAGCTATGGGATTGTTCCAGACCGCATTGGCAATGTAAGATTTATGGCTTTGTATGTACTCGTCAAATCTGATTAGCACTCTTGTTATCACACTAGTTCATATTCCGATTCGTACCTCGTGGGGTCAGTCTGACCAGAACTAGAGAAAGAGAAAATTTGTACTTTAAATTCAGCTGAAGCACTAGCCAACCCCTAATTATAAACGCTATCCGAAACCCTTACCCAAAGGGGCTTTTGTGTCTTTTTTTTTTCTTTTGTATCACTCAGATTTCAAATCAGGACTAGCATATTGAGAAACTTAGAATTCTGAAAAAAAGCGGAAAAATCGTTTTGTTTCTTCGCCCACAAGAACTTTAATTTGCAATATTTGTAGCACTCAGATTCAAATCGACACTGTGCATAACTGGAATTATCCAATAACTGCGTTCCACCTTTCCCATCTATTATGGAATAGTGCAGTAACTCCGGAGTTTCCAAGATTGCCGTATTTGAATGTTGGTAATCACTAGGGCTGATTCCTACGGCGTGCTTAAACGTCGAAACGTTTGACTGATTAAATAAGACGAGGCAAAACAGCTAAACAGGGGCGCGAAAAGCTGGTAATAGGCTCAGACCAGATGGAAAATGTAGGCCCTTAAACTGTTCATAAAGTATTTTTGTAGTTAGTACTAAGTATACATTTATTTATCTATTATTTCATCTTTATTAATCCTTTATGACACTTCTCAAAAAAATTGAATGTACTTTGCTTATAAGTCATCCTAGTCTCCCTTTACAATATCAGTGTTCTTTACCAAAGGGTCCCCTCCCCTTTGACCTCTACCGGGGGTGGGGGGGGGGGGTGGGAGGACTGCCCCCCAATCCCTTCCCAAAAATCATAAGACCATCCACCTAACCCGCCTAGACCCCTGCCCCCTCCCTGTAGATAAATATAGACGTAAATATGTCTTTCGTCAAAGATCATTTTCAAACAGTGCTGTAGGTTACCTTACCACTTCAAGCCACGATGTCACTTGATGTCGTTTAAAATGGTGTCACAACTGCAGATATGACACTATTAAAAAAAAACAACCTAAAGAATGCAAAAGTGTCAGAAAATACCAGTTACTACGTTAAGTTACAGCCTCATCTGAAACCGAAACACTGAAGGAAAACAATATAAGACATTTTAAGGCAAATTCATTTTTAGCACCATTTTATATAATGAAATGATCGTGCTGTTTCTTTCTGTGTGGGTGATAATTTTGTGCGACTGATAGTTCATTTCCTTGCAATCTCAAAATGGAAATTGAACAAAGAATAAAGTCATGTGCAGAGCCAAATGTGTTAATTCTAAGGTTATATTTTTTTTAGCATTTGTGCTGTTTTTCCATAACAAAAACGATTCATTTCCATTGCTCCTGTAAACATAGTTACAGCGCCTTTTCAAACCGAAAACGTCTGCCACCTATATCATATCCAGAATTATAACTATATTATGCTAGCTGAGTTATCCGGCCCTGTCGGGGAGAAATATCTTTATTACTTATAATGATCTAGCTCTAGTACACAAAGTAAAGTTCCTTCCACAGACAAAAAAATACAATGACAGAATCAGTATCAACTCGTATTCCGCGCCTACTTTGGACTGGAGTTTTTTTTACCCTTTTTCGGTAAAGTTTACGGGAGATCCATGATTTCGTTAATCCACAATTTGCTTCCTTCAGCGAATGAACGATGAGGGGAACTGCGTCACCGTATTTAAAAATGGCGAACCATGACTCGAAATTTTATAGATCTAAATTATGCCGAAACAATGAAAAATGAAACTTAGAAGCCTGAACATTTCATAATTTCTAATATAGCCCATGTTAATTTCACATTGATAATATGCTGTTGTGCAAAGTTTGAAGCCTGAGTGTGATGCTGTTCCTGAGCCTTAGGTGACCAAAGTTTCGAGTTACCAAAATATATATCTAGATTATCGACTGAAATGTTGTATCATTCTTGCCACATCTAAAGTCACGCCACTATTGTATTTTTATCTATGCGAAGGAAAGGTCATGTCTAAAACGGTATCGCATGATAATTCTAAACCTGTATTAAGAATCTGGGTATTATGTATAATCCAAGCAAACTAAAGTTTGTCATGTCACAGCTTATGTAGCAGTTCCATAAACACTGCGCTTTCCCATGTCACAGAGACCCATACCCGGACCCTTTACTTGGCATTCAAAATGTAACCTAATAACAATGTCAACATTATTTTTCTTTCGGTCCGAAGAAAATTAATGATGTAATTCAAGATTGCAGATTTTTTGAAGTGCTTTCAAAAGAATGGTTGCAATTCTAAGCTCCTGCTGATGTCTTAAGCGGTGTCTCCATGTATAAAGAAACGGAAACGTCAAAAATCCAGCAACTAGTAAAGAGAAAGCGTGTTTCCATGAGTAGGGGAACAATTGTGTGTTTCCATACACATAAAAACATTCTTTCTATTTCACTACTTGCATAGTTGTTTTTCTTGACGTTTCCGTTACCGGCCAGGTCAAGCAGGGTTTTCATGTGTACGGAAAAAGCAACGGAAACGTCAAAAACTATTTAAGTAGTGAAATGGAAAGAATGTTTTCATGTGTACGAAGAAGCCGTTTCCGTACACATGGAAACACTCTTTCTTTTTACTACTTGACGGATTTTTTACGTTGCCGTTGCCGTTTCCGTTTCCGTACACATGAAAACAGGGCTTAAAGGTGATGGTCTGGAAACATTTATAGCAAATTAAATTGAAATTTAAAAGCACTTCTGTAATGTTAAGTAAGAATATAAATACATGATGACGCTCATTGCCGTACCCGCCATGTCGTGAAACCAGCAAGAAGTCACGGTTGAATATATAGCACCAGACTTGTTTTCCTGATTTTCAGGACATCACCCTCAGTTTCTATGATGTAAACTTCACGAGCAGCTCATGTGATGACGTCAACGTGGAGATTCAAGGAGACGGCTATTTCAAGCATGACTATCACCGGCTGGCTATTGTCTGTGATGTTAATAAGTAAGTAGAATGGACATCTGTAAAGATGGAGTCTAAACAGATTGATGTATGAGCTATATTATAGAACCAACCATCATAGAGCAGCTTATGAAATATGAGGTGTTGTAAGAACATTTTAAAATCTTTTTTATAGTTATTATTTTTGTGTGTGTGTATTTTGTATACTTTTTTAATCCCATTTGGAAATTTGCCGTAACAACATTGCAGCAGAGTTATTACTGGAGCAGACACGTCGTCGCCACAGTGCAGAGCCGGTCTGAGTTTTTTTTCTGGGGGGGGGGGTGTTGTAGGGATAAATCTTATTTAATTTTGCCCCGGGCAGCGGCCTGACCTCGGCCTGCTTTTCTCGATTTCCAATTGCCAAGGTATCTTTAATGTGCGCAACGTGCACACAGGCTCTCCGAGTTTCTTCTTCCCTATCCAAGAAGCCTAGATGCTCGATCCTACTTACAACAGGATCAGGGACAGGAAAATATGAGAAGAATCCCCAGGATTCGAACCCCGTAGCTTCGGCATGAGAGGCAAGCACCTTGCCTCTAGACCACCGTGTGGCAAACATAAACTCAAATGAACTACTTAGTGTTATTCGCAAATCCACTGAACTGCGTTGTCATCAGTGTTTGGCCTAGAACATCCATCAGTTTGAACACATGCTATAACTCAAATAATTACTCATCTGTCCTCTTTAATTTGAATTATAAATCTTGGATCTTAATTGAACTTGTACTGATAAATACGTGTATGCAAAACTTACACATTTTAGTTTAGCCACCTTGTATCTTAATATTTATCTTATTTTTTTTTATAAAGGCTGTAAAACAATGGAGGTCCATGGGAGAAATTGGCCAAAATTGTTTGGAGTAAATTGGAGGCCTACTCCTCCTGGTAGAAGCAAGAGGGGAAAAAAGGGCGGGGGGGAGAGGGGGGGAGGCACTTTTGGTAAAGAAGATACTGAATCAGATATTGTAAAGAAAGTCAGCGTGGAGCTTTTAGTGTGAAATGTCACCTTACAGAAGATTCATGAAAGATAAATGCAGCTGACATACAGATAAATAAACGCAAACATATTCACCGAAATCAACGCATGTTCCAAATCTGTTAGCTCTATATGATTCTCTGCTTTCAAGTGAAACAAAAACACAAATGCTTATTGAGTAGTTTGAAATGTGACCCTGCATTTCCCATCCGGTCTCGGCCTTTACCAGCTTTGAACGGACTTGGTGTAACTTCGCCCGTTTTGCACCATGGCGCAGGCGTAGTAGTGCCTATGGTCACCTAGGTGTAAACTCAAATTAGGTCGGTATGCATGAACTAAAGTGACACCTATCTCTACCTACACATCAATTGCTGCTTACTGCTGTAACAAAAATTGACACTGCGCATGCACAGAATTTGTATCGGGCCAATCCCTGCCACGAGAAAACAACGCCGAAAAAAACGAAACTAAGAGATCGAGGATGAGTAGAGATCCAATTTTTTTTTCCTGGCCCATGAAGTCGTGGCTTGGAATAAAATACTTCTTGACTCGTTTCTTTCATTCTAGCGGACGCCTCTTTCTCAAGTTTGTTACGCATTGCGTAACTGATTTAGTTGTCCTTGGAGAAAGTGTAAAGTTACGAACCCTTTACTCGCGGGTGTTGGCCTACGCAAAGTTCATGCGTTTTGCACCGAGGCGTAGGGCCTACACCACCGCTTAGTTCATGCGTACGGCCACTGGTTCTTGTAGAAAGATACACAGAAGATCATTTTTGCCCTCCTTAATTCGCCTCAACAAGACACTTTAGCTACATGTGTGCCATAATTCACTGACGTTCCTTACCCGGTGTCTTCACTTATATCTGTTGTTGAGTTTATTGAGTGATGATATATGTTTATAATATAATGATGTGTAAGACATGTGTACCAGGCTTGTCTTCTTAAACGCTCTGTGAAAGAGAATTTCCCTTACGGGACAATAAAGTGATTCTTATCTTATCATAATTCTAATAGTAATTTTCATATTTGTTCTTTCTCCAGTCTGTCTAGTTACACAGTGTCAAGTCCCAAGGGTTTTCACATTATTGTAAGAACTGGCGACAGCGCAACTAAAGGCAGTTTGAAAGCAAGATTCACTTCGAATGGAAGTAAGCGATGGAACCATAGTATTGATATGTGAGTGGATCTGGCGAAATCGGGGTTAAGAAGAAACTTTTATATCTCTTTAAAAAATAAAAATAAAAATTTCTAAGACGATTTCAAGAAAGACATTTTACCAGAATGCAGAAAAATGGCTTATCTTTCATTTTATAAACAAATTTCAATTTCCGCAGAGAAAATTTCCTCACTTGGAGGGGTGTTCCCAGGAATTTGGTCTTTCAACTTAAGCCCGATTGCGCCAGATCCACTCACATATCGTGCACCTGACTGTAAAGGAAGCAGTTTTGCACACGGCCCCATCCATCTCACGTATTAGCGTATCAACAATTCTCTCATTTTGCAGGGAAAGCACTTCAAAGTATTTGTCAGAGTGAGATTTCTTACAGACAGGAATGTGGCAAAAACGTTTCTTATCACGTACTTATAAAACTACATACAGGATATCGATCCGTCACTTTCTGAGACTACAGATCTCACAACGGGCAATGATAAACTATAACTCAAAACGCCAAAATAATCGACGCACCAGCAACTTGAGATGAGAACTCTTTTTTTTCCAAATATTCTGTGAATTTCTTGAAGGAAATTTTTTTTTAGTCTATAACCTTACGAGAGGCAGGCCTGGGTAGTCTTTCAGACTGATGTTCATAGATGGTGTAGTTAAGATCAAGAATACACTTGAAGTTATTTAACCTACTGTTTTTCCCCTCGCCTGTGAAGTTAGCTCCTTCCCAGGTGCATAATTATATACATGTAATATGAAAGGTTACCCATGTCTGCGTCAAAGAATCATGTTCAAAGATAAATATCAAATACCCCACATTTATAGCATTTTCACCATTTCTTTTTTTTTTCACTTGTCCTATAAAATGCACAGAATTTTTTTTCAAATTATTATTTTTTTTTTTCATTCTCTTTTAATTTCAGAAACGAGAGTTACGAATGAAATATTGTACGGCTGAAGTTGGCAGGGCCAGTAAGAAGACGACGAAATCAACAGTGATTGATTTAGCAATACAGTTTTCAAACTGTCCTAGTCTAGTTTTGATTTGACCCCCCTTGACGCCATGACCTCGAGAGACATTAGAATATTTTAGTAGACCAGACTTACGCCAGATACTACATTATTTTGTTATTGTTGATGAGTTTGGGCATATAGGCTTTAGTAAATGACTTGTTATGTTATAATGCAATGCTGAGTTTCTTAATAGTGAAAATTATGCGGTACTTACTATTATACTGACGAACGACAACGCTGTCGTGATGTAGCTAGAATGAAAACCGGGCAAAATTAAAGAAAATTTAACCCCCCCCCCCCACCCCAACACAAAAAACGCCGACCGGCGCTGCACTGTGGCGACGACATGTCTGCTCCAGTTGTAACTGGGCTGCAGGGAAACTTAGGCAAATTTCCTGAATGGGATTAAAAAAGTATACGAGAAAAAAAACAACAACAAACAAATAGGCCTAGAAAAAAACCGGCGCTCAAGTATCGTCTCTGATGAAACAAAGATCCTATTTCCTCCTTTGTCTCTGCTTACCTACAAAGAATTCCACCGTAATTCCATGGAGATTTTACAGACTTAATTATAAAGAAACTAATTTTTTTTCTCTCTCTTTCTCTCTTTGAAATGTCAAACTATTTCGGTTTCAGGACAAAGAGAGCTCTCTCCCTCTCTCTCTCGATCCCTCTGTGTCTCTTGATCTCGCCCCCCCCCCCTTAAACACATACGTTTGTTGTTTTTTTAGCTGTTTGAATTTCTGACCTAACATGCCGATGGCAAAATGACCTGAAATATTGTTGGACTGCTTTGTGACATCTGCAACTATACTGTTGCAGTAGACAACGGGTGAACCGAAATCTGCGGGACCACATGTGTTTTCGGTTTAGAAAGAGTTTCGGTTTAGCAATAGGGGGCTTGAAAACGCCAACTTCAAGAGAGGCAGCCCCAAATCACTATAAGAGAGGACAAAATTAATGTAAGTGCACGGGCAAAACTGACTCAACAAGTCCTCGTTTGCTCTGTGTGTTTGACAAAGAATGAGAAAGGGGCGATTGTTCATGCGAAGCATGGATACCCGGGCGAATGTGGACTTACACCCCTTTCACTTATGTGCGGGGCCCGCGCAAACTCAGGGCTGAGGTTTTCAATGGAGCCTTTCACGTGGCGCGGAGGCGGGTCGTGCTCGTGCGCGGACGAAATGTTTGCGCGGGTGCTCTAGGGTCTTTTGTGGACCCGCTCCTGCACATACGTAGACTGGGGTATTGTTTCTCAATGGATGCTTTCACATGTGGCGGGCAAAAACCTGCGCTCACGATTAGCTCCAAGGACCAATTCTTGCATACGGTGGACAATTTCAACTCGATTTTATGTTTTTTTGTTGTTTTTTTTGTCGTAGAAACAGTATGGCTGCAGATATTGATAAAGAACTGCTAATATCATTAGTGCTAGGGAGGCCAGTTCTGGTTGACCAAGTTCTTTCGTCAATCAAAGGACACATCGATAATGTACACCCATGCCTCCTCCTCTGTCACCAATACAGCCAAGATGTAGTAGGAGAAACCGATCACCGTCCATATTTCACGACTGTACAATGTAAAATACAAAACACTGGAGAGATCTAAGCGCGAGTGTGATTTTCACTCTCGTCGGGTGAAAGGGTATTGGGGTGTGGGTGCGCCCGCGAGCGCCGTTCTCAAAATAAGAGAGACATGAGTGTGGGCGGACAGACAGCCGTCCTGCTCATCTCATGTCTGCTACCGTCGGACCGGCGAGGTTAATGGCCTCCTTCTCTCTCTCTGCCCCTACCGCTGAGTGCTGCGGTGCTGCCTATCCCGGGCAGAACGAAGCCTCTCTCAGTGGGAGGGGGGAAGTGGGACGATACAGTAACTTGACTCGACCTTGAGCAAATCACAGTGGAATGGCCCCTGATTCCAGCGATTTTCTTTTCGGTTTAACGATAGGGTTATTTTGGTTTGGCGATGGTTCATTAACAAAGATGAAAAAAATCCGGGATTCCTACCGGTTTACCACTATTTTCGTTTTAGCCATTTTCTTTTCAACCTTTCTCCACTGTATAATAATAATAATAAAAAAATGGTGACTTTTTCAATTATCGTTAGCAGAACGGCACAGTACTAAAACCAGAGAGTATTATGGATGTACAGAGAAGTTTCACTATTGGTCGATTTGCACTGCGAGACACGGGAGAATCCGCGAAACCATTTATAGCATGGAGCGGAAATCAGGTCGCTGCGGTAAACAATATCCGTTTGTGCATTTCCACGGGGCGTAAGAGCTTACAAACGGTGCTAAATAGTTTCAATCAACCCAAAAATATGAACAAACCACAGTAAACAGATACGCACACCATCTTTGGTGAAGGTCTCTTTCAGTTTTTCAATTTCTTGTTTATATTACCACAGCGACCTAATATCGCGATTTGGCGGAAGTGAGATCTCTCTAGATATAAATCTATAAGTAGAATGCGCATGACGTCACAAAGTTTTTGTTTTATACTTCCGCCAAACAAGATGGCCGGTGGATCAGCGCATGGGGAACGCATTCAGACTTAGCC
>OZ007578.1:42312854-42335354 GCA_963931925.1 Onchidella celtica
TCCATAAAAATAATTTTTTGAATAGAGTGCGTGTGTAGCAGTACGCGGAACAGTAGAGAGAGAGAGAGAGAGAGAGAGAGAAAAAAAAGAAAGAGAGAGAGTTATTAATCATTTGCAGGCTTACGTGGTCAAGTCAATTGATATGGGTCGAGGACATAACCCATGAATGAGGATTATTTTTCAACAATACAATAGCCCTATCTTCCCCGCAACCTACCGAAAGATGACACAGTTGCAAGAATATTTAGTGAGTGGATCTGACAGAATCAGTCTTAAGGTGAAAGACCAAATTCCTGAGAATACCCCCCCCCTCCCCCTAAAGGTGACAAGGGTGGTCTAGAGGCAAGGTGCTCGCCTCTCATGCCAAGGGTCCCGGGTTCTAAACCCGGGCAGTGCAGGCATGTTGGAAATTGGATTTTTCTCATATTTTCAAGTCCCTGGTCCTATTGGGGGGTAGGATCGAGTACCTAGTCTTCTCGGATAAGGACGAAAAAATTCGGAGGGCCCGTGTGCACGTTGCGCACGTTAAAGATACCTTGGCAGTTGGAAATCGTAAAGAGCAGGCCGAAAGGCCGCTGCCCGGGCAAAATTGAAAATGGAAATTAATAGATTAAAATTTATCCATATCATCCCCCCCCTCCCCACCAGCAGCAACAAAATATGTTATTTATTATTAAATATATATTGTTATTAATAAATATTCAAATATTATTTGAGTTGTGTGTTGTGAACTGATGTGAATTTTGAACTGCTGTGAGTGTGAACTGTTGTGAGTTGTGAACTGCGCCTAACAGGCTGCGTTACAATTTGCTCTGAGATAGAGAGAGAGAGTGAGCGAGACAGGGAGAGAGAAAGAAGCAGTGCAGTGTGTTGAGCGCTTCGCAGGCAGCTCCATTCTGCTCTGTGGTTGACATGTTGTTTCTGTAAAGCGCATAGAGCATTTTAAATGGATATGCGCTATATAAATGCTATACATTATTATTATTATTTTAAAGGAGAACAATTTGCTATGGAAATTGAGATTTGTTATAAAATGAAAGATTAGCCATTTTTCTGCATTCAGAAGGGGACAAGGTGGTCTAGAGGCAAGGTGCTCGCCTCTCATGCCAAGGGTCCCGGGTTCTAAACCCGGGCAGTGCAGGCATGTTGGAAATTCGATTTTTCTCGTGTTTTCAAGTCCCTGGTCCTATTGGGGGGTAGGATCGAGTAGTTCTTGGAAATTGGATTTTTCTCATATTTTCAAGTCCCTGGTCCTATTGGGGGGTAGGATCGAGTACCTAGTCTTCTCGGATAAGGACGAAAAAATTCGGAGGGCCCGTGTGCACGTTGCGCACGTTAAAGATACCTTGGCAGTTGGAAATCGTAAAGAGCAGGCCGAAAGGCCGCTGCCCGGGCAAAATTGAAATTAATAGATTAAAAATTATCCATATCACCTCCCCCCCCCCCCCCCCCCCCCGGCCAGAACAAGAAATAATAAAACAAGTAAAGTGAGGTGTAAATGCCAAGGGCAGCGAACCTCCTAAAATAAAGACCTCAAAACAATTTTCTGCCTTCAGTGAAAATATTTTTCTTGAAATCGTCTTAGAAATATTTCATTTTGATTTTTTTAAAGAGGTATAAAAATTTTACCCCAGGCGCGATTTCGCCAGATCCACTCAGATAGTTTACAAGCAGAAAATGCTAAGAATGCCAAATTATAAAACGGGACATGGAAAAGGTAGGGCAGCTTTTTTTTTTTTTTAACCAGACTTTGAGTTTTTCTCGGAGTTCTAACAGACTTTGAGTTTGTCTCGGAGTTCTAGCAGACTTTGAGTTTGTCTCGGAGTTCTAGCAGACTTTGAGTTTGTCTCGGAGTTCTAGCAGACTTTGAGTTTGTCTCGGAGTTCTAGCAGACTTTGAGTTTGTCTCGGAGTTCTAGCAGACTTTGAGTTTGTCTCGGAGTTCTAGCAGACTTTGAGTTTGTCTCGGAGTTCTAGCAGACTTTGAGTTTGTCTCGGAGTTCTAGGTGTGAGTTTTACAACTCACTCTGAAAACATGAAAAACAGGAAAATGCCTGCGCCTAACCTTATTTCATAACCCAATAAAAAAAATTCATATGACCGTGTTGAACTTGTTGTAATTATATGAATTTGCATTAAGATTACAGATTTCAAACTCTTTTTTCTCATTTGACGATTTTGAACCCAAAATATTGTTTGCCTATCCGCGATATATCTTGGGGTACCTGCCATTTTGTTGTATGCGACATTCTGGGGATCTTGAGGTTTTGTATAAAGGCCCTATTGGAGGTACAGACAAAACTGATCAGTTCCGTCGCTTTCGATTTCTATCAGTTCCTATTACAAGTTCTGTCTCACTCGACTGAGTTCGTTGAGAGCCAAGATGTCTTGTCAAATTGAGAACAACTCACGTAGGTGTTTTGAAATATATCATTTTTGCAATGTTTTAAAATAGCATGGTGGACAAATAAGAGCATATTTGGCAAAAGCCAGTGGATGTAAAAATTCACATACAGTCACTGAATAAACATCAAATAAGAAAAATATGATGGACCGTTAAAAAGAAAGAAATCTGGCACTATACGTCTCTAAAAATGGCATAATATAACATTGTATATACACGTATATTATTTTTATGTGAGGAAAATGTAAAGTGATAAACGGGGACAAATTGAAATTTTAAACAAATTTTTTTTTTTTTTTACAAGTAAAACATCGACTGAGTTCCTGGAGACCCATTTTGCACATTTTGATGCCCTGATCACGAAAATGCATTTATTTATTTTTTATTTTTTTATTTGATCACTATTTCGAAAACTTGTATTATAAACATTTACTGTTCCCGATGAAGGATGCCGACACCATCTGCTCTAGCCACTCCCAAAAACTGATGTTGGTCGGATGGAATTTTTTCGGGCGCTGTCTGATATTCTCGATTTGTCGTGAGACCGTCATTTTTTAAATCAATTTTTTTCATAGAGCCCGCTAGGCATGTACAGTCCAAGCAAAGCTGTTCTTTCTCAAGACCGTCCTGACAGGTTAATCCTCAGATCGTTTCCATCAATACGACGCAGGTCTGTCCGATGGTGTGATGGGGATTTTGCATTAAAATTTCCCTCCAAACCTAGGGGTAATAAAAATTAACCACCAGATCTGTCAAGATTTATGCATAAGCCTACATGGATACTAATAACTAGATCTTTGTATGACAAAACTGTTTGAAACTATTATGTAGTGTTTACTCGGATGTTTTTCTACAGTGATATAGCTTGCATTGATTGATGTCGTTTAGTGATATGAGACGCCAGTCATTCACTTATGGAAAGTGTGGGTTTCGAATATGTTAAATAACAACATGCCCATGTTTGATAAAAATAAAAATAAAACCTACTTCAGTCGTGTGATATTATTTGTGACTGGCTTGCTGTCGGGTCATGCTCTGGTTCCAAGTTAGAGCGTGCTTTTGTGGATAATTATTGATCCATCAGAAACATTAAGGCGTGGAAATACCAAAGTTTCGTCTCATATATTATCTCATCACATCCTGCTCCAGATGATTTGGATTCTGCCAAATTCTGCAGCTCTTGCCTGAAAGAGCTGCACATGTTGTTGATTTTTTTTGTTTGATTCTTTGATTTTTTTTTACGACGAAGTCATTGACATCGTCTGGCTCAGATTTGTTGACCAAGTTAATAAGTTCCTGATATTCATGCTCTTTCTGTAGTCCATTACTTTAGTCTTTACTTCTTACTCTCCAAAGGTACCCTTAAGACCTGGAAATTTCAATAAAGTTCAGAACTTTCCCCTTAAACCACGTAGCCATGATGATCTCATCTACAAACACCACCATTGTGTTCACATTACACATGGTATACACAATACGCTGGTATCTTAAGCCTATACCAATGTGTTTTTTAATCCATAAATTATTGAGTTTTGTTTTCTTTTCAATAAAGCGTTAAAACAAGTTGCATACACGGTGGTTTTGCTATTATTGACACGCTGATTACCAATGTGCAATTATTTTTTAGATCTGATGGTTGTTTGTTTGTATGTTTTCTCTCCCGGGGTAATTTTTATTTACAAACAAACAATCAATCAGCCATCAGATCTAAAAATTAACTGCATTTTCGTAATCAGCGTATCAATATTAGCCAAGTCATAGCGTACACAAATCGTTTTAGTGCTTTGTTGAAAAGAAAACAAAACTCAGTAATGAATGGATTAAAAAACACATTGGTTTAGATACTACCTTATTGTGTGTACCAAGTGTAATGTGAACACACTGGTGTTGTCTGCAGATTAGATCATCATGGCTACGTGTTCCAAGGAGAAAGTTCCGAACTTTATTGAAATTTACAGGTCTAATGAGTGCCTTTGGAATGCAAAAAGTAAAGACTGAAGTAACTGTCTAAAGAAGGAGCCAGGCTGTCAGGAACTTATTAACTTCGCCAACAAATTTGAGCCTAACGCAGACAAGAAGAACCTGCACAAGTTGTTGAAGAAGGTGAATGAGTCCAAGTTATCCGGAGCAGGATGTAATGAGATATATAAGCCGAAACTTTTATTTCCACGCTTTGATGTTTCTGAGGGATCAAGAATGACCCAGAACAGCGTTTGTCACAGACAGTATCACAAGACTTGGGGGTGGATTATATTTGAACATTGTATTTTTATTTTATCAAACACGGCCACGTTCTCATTCAACATTTTCAAAACCATGTGTTCCACAAGAGGGGACCTACAATGACTGTTGTTTAATGTCACTAAATAACATCAATGTAGGCTATACCAGTATAGAAAAAACATCGTGTGAACACCATATACAATATTTTCAAATAGTTTTGTCATACAAAGATCTATTAGTACCCATGTAGAATCTTCACAGACCTGTTGATGACTGCCTGTTAGCCGTGATCCTTGTATCGGACGGACCTGCGTAGTGTGGATGGAAATGACCCCAGTACTAACCTAACAGGATAGTCTTCAGAAAGAACTGTTTCATTTAGGACTGAACGTGTTTAACAGGCTTACGATTTGTTGTAAGCAACAGAACTGATCTGTTTTGTCTGTACGTGTAACAGAACTTTAAGTGTCAAAACCAATCGGTTAAAAATAATGTTTGTGGCGCCATGTTGTCCTGTGATTTAACAATTGTCACTCGATTGTAGTTCCCACCAGAACTCAGCGCGAGTAAAGTAAGATATTTTTAGTGTTTTCTACAATGTGCACAATAAATCAACCAAATGATCATGAAAAAAGCCCTTAATTATGGCCCTAAGAACTATTTCTCACGGAATCAGAATTCGACCACTAGCAGAAATCGGGGCGAGCCTTAGAGGGTTAACATAGCTTTCAATGTTTCGATCCTCATTATTTTTTTTGGAATAGGCAAAAATCGGATCTAGAGCAGGTATATGTGGCAAGTCTAACGTTTTGGAAAAACCGCTGAATACCACTGAAATCATGACCTTGCGGGCAAAAGAAAAAAATCATCTACTTTATCTTTCTGTCCTGTTGCAGTTGTTGAGACTGAGAGCCGTGAGGTGACGTGCATTTATCGAGTTGCAAAACTAATGTCATCTGAGACAGCGAGACGGAATAGTAATCCACTGAAACAACGGAACACCGCATGTGGCGTGATCGGCGTTGTTTTCTGGTGTTAATGACCGTTGTTCAGCGGTTTGCTCCAGCCAGTGTTTCAACCAATTGGATCACTTGGAGGATCGGAATTTCCGAAATTTGATCTGCACGCTTTTTACATTTTGTTCCTCAGACTCAATTGACACGTGAACTCGGGGTAGTCTCCTCCCCTTCCCCCCTCCCCCCTCCCCCGTCCCCCACGCACACACGCTCGCAAATTTGTCAATAAAGAAATCAAAGTCAAAGAACAGGCGATGAGAGGAGTTCCATTTGAGTCACAGTGTGGATCTTACAAGGATTCGACTTTCGTGAGCGCCCGTGAGCGGGAGTTGGGGAGGTATCATACTAAATCCGGTCTGACACAGCCATCTGCTGCCAGCAAAATGTACACAAATACAAATAGGGGTAGAAACTGACTGTGTCTGATCGGGTTTAGCACTATAGGATCTTCCCGGATTTACTAAGGAAATGTAGGAAATTATGGTGTGCCCTTCTTGTTTGCCAGCAGCTGACCGTGTCTGACCGTGCTTAGTATGATGCCTCCCTTAGTATTTAGGTGGCTGTTTCTATAGGTAAATTTGCGGCTCGGCAATTAACAACCAGAACATGAAGTAAACATGCTGCCGACTAAAGTTGTATAATTCATAAATTATTCCCTTGCGATTTTAGAAGGAGATTTAAAACGAAAAGGAGTTTGGTCCGTGACGGGCGAAATGTCAAGCTGTTTACATGAAAATAAAAAAAAGAAATGTCCACATTGATGTAGCTTGACAGGGGCAGTGTGGTGTTTTTTTATGGTTTTTTTTATTGAGAATTCACATTAAGTATCAGTGTTTTTTCTTTCAACATTCTTAACCCTCTAGTGGCCAAACCTAAAGTGCCATTTCCAAAATTTTTGAAATATATACAAAATATATTTAAAATGAATGAAAAAGAGGAAACACGAAGAAAAGACCCTATCACCAAGTAGAATAATTCATTGAAAAATTACAAGTTGTCCAAAATGTGGAACTTATGGCACTGACTGAAGTGTTCCAAATATAGTATTCTGGTCACTAGAGGATTAAATTAAAATTCACACAAGTATTTGTAGTACATTGTGCAGTGCACTACACTGACATGACATAATAATATAAGCCGTTTTCCAGGACTATCTGTGCAAGTCCTGTATCTGCCGATCGAGCCGGACATGTTGGCGAAACTTTGTGGATTAATAAATAAATCTACAATCAGAATCTCTGGCACTTTTTTTTTTTTTTAATGTAGGATTTCAAGCCCAGTTAAAGAGGGCAGAGAATATTGTATCTGAAAGGGTGGTCCTTTAGGGTCAGTGTGAGAAAGGAATCTATGGCCCGAGCCCTGCTGAGTTGGAAGTCTGGAATATTCTTTGATCGGACGCTGGCAAGGCCAGCTGGTTTTGTGTAGATATAAGAGGTAAACACTGCTGAGTATAAGGTAAACACAAGCTATATACAGGTGTTAAATTTAGCTCTTTGTTTTTTCTTTCGGGCCACCTCAGACAACGTGAATTCCGATCTGATGTTTGTGTATGTGGAAGAGAGAGAGAGAGAGAGAGAGAAAGAGCGAGAGAGAGAAAGAGAGAGACACACACAAGGAGAAAGAGAAAGCGACAGACAGAGAGAGAGAGAGAATCAATTTCACCAGGGAGAAAATACAGAAACCGTTGGAATCCCAGATTTAAACAGCTGCAGAGGAACATTTCAGCATGCTTTAAAGTTTAAAAAAGCCACACACACACACACACACAAAAAAAAATTGATTGATTGAAGTTTTTCAGACAGGCCGTGGTTTTTGGTATTTTTTTCATCCTTTTGTTGTTGATGTGAGTGCTGTAAGGGGTTTACAAGAAAGAAGTTCAGAAAAATACTTAAGATAAACGTTTTTGCCCGCAAGTTTCCAGGAAAATGTCCGCCGTTTCCAATTCGGTAGAGGATTAGACAAAACATGAGACGTAGAAACAATCTTAGTTCGTTTGAAGCCGAGATCAGCTCGACACGGCCGCGCTACACCTGGTCAAATCAACCCAAGTGTATAAACTAATCCTGTTATTTTGGTGCTGATGACGTTTGTAAACCACAGGGCGGATTCATTTTCTGGTGCGGTCTGTTTATATTTCTACGTTCTCTTGAACATCTTTATGCGCTCGATCAACGCGTGAACTTGATTGGTTTTTAGTATTTATTTTAGGAGGTTCGTTGCTCTTGCCATTTATACCCCACTTTTCCTCTTTTTTTTCCTGTTAATGTTTTTGTGTGTTTTTCTGGTAGTGATTTTTTTTCCCAGACAGCGGCCTTGTTAGGTCTGTTCTTCTCGATTTCCAACTGCCAAGGTATCTTTAAAGTGCGCAAAATGCATACGGGCCCTCCGAGTTTTTAGTCCTTTATCCGAGAAGACCAGGAACTCGATCCTACCTACCAATGGATCAGGGACATGAATGTTTCCCCAATAATTCCAACATGCCTGTACCGGCATGAATTGAACCTGGTACCGTCGTCATGCGAGGCGAGCACCTTGCCTCTAGACCAACGTGTCCCCGAAGAGTACACCTGCCAAGTGCCCGAGGTTTACAGGCAGTTTTTACTGATCTTGTTTTATTTGAGTTTCTGGTAGGACAAAAATAACACAAGGTTGATGAAGCCCGTGTGGGGTGTGTGTCACGATATTATTGCTACTGCATATATTCCCACCTTTATCTTCTAAGGCTAGGCTCCCACATGTAACTTACTAGCGTAATGCAAGGGCATCTCAGTTTAATCAAAGATGCTAGATACAATAAGATGAGACAGCTGGAGCGTTTAGCGTGCACACATTTCACACCGCCGCCTAGCAGCAAATGCGCGGAAGTCATGAACAATGTCGTATTTAAAAAGCCAATATAAGGAAAATATTGAAATTTGTTCATTGTCTTGCTATCACCGTCGGCCTTGAAATTAGACACTTGTTTAATAATTATAACTTCAATCGCTGTAGGAAAACTCTGGCTATTTTGTTTAAGTCGCAGTGGTAACAAATCTGCATTTTGAAATCAAGCATTCTTTTCATGCAATGCTCCATGGACCCTGCCCCCGATCAGCTCGCAAAGAGTGTGCACGATGTTTTAAGAGGGGCGCGCGAAGACGGGAGTGTCTCATTTTATCCTATCTAGTATCCTTGGTTCAGTGTTCCGGTTGATTCTACAATGTGTCCGTGTCTCTCATGTGTGCGCATCTCCGTTCATGGCCTAGTTTAAAAACAGACATATTGAAAACAGGACGCGACGCAACAGACTCTACAATCTTAGCATGCTTAAGTTTAGTCTTACTCAGGGTGCTAGCGTACTCAGTCAAGTCTGTTTTGCGACGGTTTCGTCTCGAATTTCAACTTGGTTTGAATCATCCAACGAAACCGACCCTCCAGTCTCAGATGTGTGTGTGGGGTCCCGTTCAACTCCATAGTCCACAAAATCGAGACAAAACACAGACTTGTTTCTAGTTTCTCTGGTCAGGATTTGGTGTGTCTTTCATTCTGATATAAAACAAAAACAACAACAAAACAAGATTGTCAAAGTTCTCTTACTCGGGAGATGTCCTATAGTCGCGACCTCTCTTGAAGTTCAATTTCTTGTTAGTTTGATCTGACCTCTCCAAAGGTTCAATTTCTTGTTAGTTTGATCTGACCTCTCCAAAGGTTCAATTCTTGTTAGTTTGATCTGACCTCTCCAAAGGTTCAATTTCTTGTTAGTTTTGATCTGACCTCTCCAAAGGTTCAATTTCTTGTTAGTTTGATCTGACCTCTCCAAAGGTTCAATTTCTTGTTAGTTTGATCTGACCTCTCCAAAGGTTCAATTTCTTGTTAGTTTGATCTGACCTCTCCAAAGGTTCAATTTCTTGTTAGTTTGATCTGACCTCTCCAAAGGTTCAATTTCTTGTTAGTTTTGATCTGACCTCTCCAAAGGTTCAATTTCTTGTTAGTTTTGATCTGAAATCTCCAAAGGTTCAATTTCTTGTTAGTTTTGGCCTGACCTCTCCAAGGGTTCAATTTCTTGTTAGTTTTGATCTGACCTCTCCAAAGGTTCAATTTCTTGTTAGTTTTGATCTGACCTCTCCAAAGGTTCAATTTCTTGTTAGTTTTGATCTGACCTCTCCAAAGGTTCAATTTCTTGTTAGTTTTGATCTGACCTCTCCAAAGGTTCAATTTCTTGTTAGTTTTGATCTGACCTCTCCAAGGGTTCAATTTCTTGTTAGTTTTGTCTTGACCTCTCCAAGGGTTCAATTTCTTGTTAGTTTTGTCTTGACCTCTCCAAGGGTTCAATTTCTTGTTAGTTTTGATCTGACCTCTCCAAAGGTTCAATTTCTTGTTAGTTTTAATCTGAGCTCTCCAAGGGTTCAATTTCTTGTTAGTTTTGATCTGACCTCTCCAAAGGTTCAATTTGTTGTTAGTTTTGATCTGACCTCTCCAAAGGTTCAATTTGTTGTTAGTTTTGATCTGACCTCTCCAAAGGTTCAATTTCTTGTTAGTTTTGTCTTGACCTCTCCAAGGGTTCAATTTCTTGTTAGTTTTGATCTGACCTCTCCAATGGTTCAATTTCTTGTTAGTTTTGGCCTGACCTCTCCAAGGGTTCAATTTCTTGTTAGTTTTGATCTGACCTCTCCAAAGGTTCAATTTCTTGTTAGTTTTGACCTGACCTCTCTAGAGGTTCAATTTTTTGTTTGTTTAATTAAGCAAAGCCCGCACTATGGCTTTACTGCGGTGCAGAGGCCTCGCGCATTTTTTAAAATCCAAGCGAGCGAAATGAGATGTGTATACATGCAAGACACGAACACAGTGCAGAGCCAAAGGGAACATGAGACTAAGACACGACAGGGAAGTCGCATACACACCCTTAGCCCTAGTAGTAAGTAAGTCTTTCACTGCCATAAGACATTATGGACGTAATTTCTCGAATCTGTTGTTGTGGATGTGACCCCTCTAACCTGTTGAGAATAATAATATATCTGTATACTAGTATCTGCCTGCAGCGACAAACGTCGGAACATCATACAAACAGAATCATTCCGTGTCAAAAAACGCCCCTCAACAACGTTTAATGTGTGTAATCATTTATTCATGAAATCGTTTCAACAAAGTCTTTGAAACTTGTTGAGTGACCAACAAAATAAAAATGTTAACCAGCAATAGTTAACCAGCAATAGTTAACCAGCAATAGTTAACCAGTTTTAAAGAAAAAAAAAGTAAACATTTGATAGGGATTTTTTCTGGATGCTCGTGAGCAACAGAACACCAAATTCTGTCGGAGTGTCAGTTTCATACATTTCGGTTAAATGATCTCAGAGTTTTTCATTTATCTGTTATTCTTTCTTCTCTCTTTTATATATGCCTGGAGCCACACTGCTGTTGCCCTTGCGCCTTGAACAGTATGACAGTGTTTTTCCAGAAGAAAAAAAAAGGAATAAAAATTACCATATAATTTAACATGGAAAATAAAGGCAGTTTTCATGTACAATATTGGCTCGATATAATGATAGATTTATATATTTTATTATTTTTTTCTCTTTGGCTGAAGCGGTGATGATGACACAAGCTATCTAATATTGAAAAACAGAATTAACTGTAACAATATTGTGTTTCTCAGCTGTAGAAATTGTGACCTCTCCTTCCTATCGCCCCAGTGGTGACTATGCTAAAGATGCCATGTTTTTATTGCTTGGTAAGCTTTCAAGATGGGCGCAGAATAGTTGACAGGGCCTCTCCTGCGAAATAAATTTAAATTGTGGTTATTTACTCGTTAACAGTGGCACTGATAGTTGAACCCCTTCCCCTTCCCCCAAGCACACACAAAATCCCAAATCCACTCGCTGTTCTGAGATTGTCACCCCTCACTCTTTACCCCCCCCCCCCCCCCCCCCCAAATAGTGGTGAATATAACAGAACAATCAAAGAATGTTGAAGGTATTTTGAGCTCTTCAATTTCTATACCAACTCTTCCTCCAGCCACCCACCGGCCTAAGTGTACAATAAGTGGCAGACAGTTCCGTGCTCAGACTGGACTTATCAGCCACCTTAGAAGACACTCCGCCAACAAA
Organism: Onchidella celtica; assembly: GCA_963931925.1. Lineage (NCBI taxonomy): Eukaryota > Metazoa > Mollusca > Gastropoda > Systellommatophora > Onchidiidae > Onchidella > Onchidella celtica. The sequence goes on from OZ007578.1 coordinate 42,324,580, forward strand.
TAGGAGATGAAGTCATGGTCATCATCTAGAACAATGGACGAACATCATCCTCAGTTTCTTTACACCGTTGAAGTTACTATCTCAAAGTACAAGATATGCTGTCATTTAATAATTTAGATAACGACAGTAACTCAACAACGACTTTTTCAAATCGATTTGTTTTTTCTTTCACGCTTTAAGTCTAAGTCAGGAATGCGAGAAAAATAGCTTTGTAAAAAGCAAAAAAAAAACAAAAAAACAATTACAACCCATACTTTTCGCTGCTGTGGTTATCAAGCATGGGAAACTCCAAGACCGCCATATCACACGGGCTAATTATTTTGTTATAGATTTCACAAGCTTCATTAAATGTTTGACACTGGCTGGCCATGAGAGCTTTGGAATTGGTGTTCGACTATTTCTTTCCCAATCTTAAGTTATTTTTGAGTGTTCACCTGGCAGCTGATCTTTTCTGAAGCCCTGGAAGTTCAGAATTGGAGAGGAACTGGGGAAACACAGGACAGTGGAGGAAGGACTATGGCCTGGGACTCTAAGAACCACTGGTATAGACTTACACAAGCCAACAAACAAACAAACACACAAATGCACTCACATTACATTGCATTTCAGCCAAACAAAAGATCGGAAATCTTCACTAAGGTTTGGCCTTCTCCTTCTTCTCATCTTTCTCCTCCTCCTCCTCCGGATCGTCGCTGTCGCCGTTATACAATGTATTTCCCACAGAGCAAGGTCGGCACTCACAGCCACGTAACAAAGTGTAGAAGCCACGTCTTTTCCCTCCAAGAGGACACTCCAGCTCTACAATTCTCAACCCGTCCAGGATACCAACACAACAGCTGGGAAACCATCAGAAAGACTCAACTTAACAATCTATAGACAATCTTAATGTTTCTTTCTAAGGTAAGGAATAATATTCCATTTCGAGAAACTGCCATTGAGTAAAGTCGTAAAGAAACTAGGTCTAAATTTGATCAAATATTGACCAGGTCATAGATGTACGCTCATACTGCTATAATCAAAGACTCTGGTTTGATATCGAATAACTCCATGGCATTTCACAATCTTAGAACGTGTTTGTTCTACCTCCATTTTCTGAAAATCTACAGATCTTTTTGTGTGTAGAAGAGGAATAACAAATGCACACTTTGACATTTGTTTAAACTGCGTTGTGGCACTTATCAAGCTGTTTCACAGTTCCGATTTATTCTACACTTAAGCATATTACTAAAGCTGCAAACGTTCAACGTCGAATTTTTCAGTTGTGCAAAAAAGTGGAGTTTTTAAGAAACAAGAACCAAGGTCGAGATTTAGAAACTCTAATGTTGAACAACGTCGTTATTTGAAAGCTTAGCTGGACAAGACCAAGGCGGAGAGAAAAGGAAGGAAATGACCTTAAAAAAAAAAGAATAAATAAATATATAAAATGAATGTTGGAAGAAAAATGAACACAAATATGATAACGAATCGTATCTAAAACAGTAGTACTATAGCGTGTTCTGAAACCTGTGACCCCGAGTCTCCTGCAATTTTCTCGAAAACTTTGTATTGCAGTAATTGTTGGCGTGCATTCTTAATTGACCATGGCCTTCTAGATTTTTATATCGATAGGTCTGAATACGTTTTGGATGTACCAGTAATACGGAGCGGAGGATGACGTGCAGAGAAATAGTAAAGATTATAATAATTGCAGATGTAGGGGTTGTGGCACTAATAGTGGTGTGAATATTCATGGCAGTAAACGGTAGAAGAAGAAAAAAAGAAGAAAAAAGTTACAAGCAAAATAATAATGATATAAAAAAATACTTACATGCGTTGATGTCTAAAAAATGTTTACACAAATGGACTGTTTAATTTTGTTTATAACTCTATTGAACTGCCCTGTCATCAGTGACTGGTCCAGAACGGCCATGAGTTTGAACTTAAGCAATAATTCAAATAACTACACGACTGTCCTCTTTAATTTGACTTCTAAATCTTGGACGTGACTTAACTAACATTGTATTAATAAATATTCAACGTGCATATGCATTTTCTGAGACAACTTGTTATTATCTGTTTGTGACACAATTTCAGTACACCAAATCCATGTCCATACCTACAAGTTTGATTAGGATAAAGATGTTGCTGAGCTTCTGCCGTGGCCTTATTCCTTAGCGGTACCAACCTTGGCATGAAATAACTTCGTCCACATGTACCTGAAATAGAAAAGTGACCACCAATCTTACGAGGATCAATCCTGCCAAAAGGGGCATGTCAGTGCTTTAATCTGAATTTCCACAGACCCGGAATTCACGTGTAAAAATTGGTATCAATTTTTCGGGTCTAAGGAATTTCAGCTTTAGGGGCCATCTCATTGCCCTTGTTGGGCCTTGATAAACCTATAGATGTTTGCACAGGGTCAGGTCTTTGAGGGGAGGAGGGGACGGGGTGGGAGAGAAGGTGTGTTGTGCTCGTGTATGTGCACCTGCTTGTATGTCCGTCTCTTCCCACAGTACCGCCTCCTAGAAGTGTCAGATTAAGAGCCATAGAATATTTACCGTTTGTTTTTCCTTTGCCCCGGGCTGTAAAAAAAAAAAAAAACTGTGTGAAAGAAAAGCGACTCAAGCTGTAGCCAGAATAGTTGTGTGTACATCCAGGCAATGCATTTGGTGATCAATTATTGATTGTGAACGTCAGAGAATGGCCTACCTTTCCAGTCTTCTAGCCCGTCAGTATATCTTATCCACAGTCAAATCTGCTTTGTGTGGGTTTTGACGTAAACTTTTGGCTAGCCAGTATATTATCTTTCCCCTTTCACCTAGGCATTGTCCATCCACTGCAGGAATTTAGCCCTCCGACAATGACTTCCATTCCTTTCTCTCTGATGTCTTCCCCATCCATGTTGTTCCCCCCTCTCTTTATATCATCTTGACTATCTTCTTCCTAGTCGTCCTCGGGTTCTTTTTCCTGTCCATGGATCCCATTCAGTGCAGCGTTTTGTCCATCTATTGTCATTCATAGTTCCCACATGTCCGGTCCAATTCCACTTTCGTTGTAGCATGAATTTTACTATGTCCGTTAGCTTTGTTTGTGTATTTCAGCGTGGGGAATTTTATCTTGTAGTCTGATGTTAAGCATTCTTCTTTCCATTGCCCCCTGGGTAGTCATTAATTTGGTCGTCAGTATAATTATTTTACCCAGAGTCAAGTCTGTGTTTTGTGTCTGCCTTGGCTAAAACTTGAATTTCTAGCTTTGCCAGAATAACTTAACCAGAGTCAAGTCTATTATACGTCGGTTTTGACTAACACTTGAACTTTCTTTGAATCAACTAGCGAGCGAGACAGAGATGTTTCGATCTCGCCAGTGTGTCAGGGCCCTTTTTTATTCCATAGTCTATATCTCACACTAAAGCCCAGGCAAATCAAACTTGAGACAGTGTGGTGCTAGCATACCATTTAACTGGCTACTTTAATTTATCCCCCCCCTCCTTCCTCAACCCCCGAAAGACAACAAGAACAACCTAATTTGGCACACCCCACCAACCCCCACTCCAAGATACGCCCCCGTACTTACCCATACAATAGTGTATGTCCACTGGCTTGGCGGCCTTACATCCGCGGGCGTGGTCTATCAACATTTCTTGTCGCATGTGCAGTGAGCAGGGAGGCTCAAACGGCAAACTTTCCCCTGCCATGAGCAAGCAGAGATAAGTCATTAATTTGTTTACTTTGCCACTGGATGCCAGTCATCGCCGTTATCATCAACATTATCATCAGCAGAAAAAGTGAAAAAAATAACAAAAAGCCCCAAAAGAAAAAAAATGAAACTCATCGGAAAGCGAGGCTACAAGAGATCTCCACTAGAAGTGACACCGCCGCCTCCTCCCCACCCCTTCACCCCCCCCCAAAAAAAAAACAACAACAACAAACAGACAAGCGTTTCGGCCCCGGCCTTGAGTTCCAAGTAGTTTCTTCGCTGGTTACCACATGGCGCCGACGTCGGTTTGATGTAGGGAACCGCCCCTACAGTAATCTCTCCAATCCTACGGAAACTGACGTTGGATTGACGTAGTGATGCTGGCTGGGAAAAGTCTAAAGAGAGTCAGATAAGAAAGAACAGTGTCTTTTCCCCCCGTTTCCAAAAAAAGAGAGCATGCCCACAGTTTGTGCGCTGATCGAAGGTGCAGCTTACGTCTCATTGCATAAAAAGAGTGGACGGTATGTATTTAGTGAGAGATCTCACTTCCACCAAATCGGGAAACTAAGCCATGGAGGTAACCAGAATTGAAAGAGCTCGTTTTCGGTACGCGAAGATGTGTGCGTACCTATTTACTGCGGCTTGTTAATATTTTTGGGCTAACTGAAACTATTTAGAGCCGTTTGTAAGCTCTTACGCCACGTGGAAATGCATAAACGGGTATTGTTTACCGTAGCGACCTACTTTCCGCTCCATGCTAACAGTGGTATCGCGGAGCCTCCCGTGTCTCGCAGTGCAAAATCGACCAATAGTGAAACCTCTCTATACATACATACTCTCTGGTTACAGTGCTATCACAACTTAACAGAAATAGCCAGAGATTTCCTGATTGCACGTCTTGTCCTTTCTGAGAGAGGCTAAGATAGATAAGAATCACATTTTCATCCCATGAGGGCAATTCTCTTTCACGGGGCATGTAAGAGCACATACATGGTACACAAATCTACATTACATAAACGTGTATAAAACTCAATCAACTCACTAACAAACATACATGAAGTGATTTGGTAAGGAACTTTTGCGAAATATGGCACACATCTAGCTAGGGTGTCTCGTTGAGGTGAACTGCATAGGGCAAAACCGATCTCCTGTATATTTCTCTTTTGCTTTCACGTGTATCATCCTGTTGCTCCTGGATGATCTAGAAATTTGATCAAACAGGGGATGGTCTACACTTTGATGTTATAACTTTCATTCACATTAGCAAGACTCTTTATAGATCTATACAAACCAACCCTTGAGAATTTTACCAATGTAATAAAATTCTTACTACACTATCTATTATATATTTCAGTAACTTGCAACCTTTGGCATGACTAACTTACCAAACTATACACTCTTCAGGCCTTAAATTTGGCAGGAAGGTGGCAACTGAGATAAGGAAGACGATGGCTATAATTAAAAGTTGTTTACTTCAACCATGTATTTTTTAAAAAAAATAACAATGTTTATTGCTATGTAACATCTGTATTTTTGCATGTTTGTTTCGTAATATACAGTACCGTGCATGTCATAAAAAGTAACCGTATCAAGCGTTCAGTTTTGGTGCGTAGTGTTCTGGTGCGCATGAATTCTGATTGTTTATTCCGGGCAATGCCCGGTAGCTCATCTAGTTTAATTTTATTTGTGAAATTTAAATTGAAGAAGCTCTGAATACCAAACATAAATTTTTAATAAAGTACCCAAACTCCTTCAAAAATGATGTATGGGTAAAAACACGTTACATTTCACTATTGTTCTTGAGTGTGAGTCTGAGGAGACCCAAGATCGCAGAAATGGAATAGGAACCCGAGTCTGAGGAAAGTCATGATAGTAGAAAGCCAAACGGAAAATAATGTATCGCTGTAAGATGACTCTGAGTCTGAGGAAACCTGCCCTTGCAGATTGCATGTAAACCAAAGCAGTGGTCAGTGATCAGTTACCTGTAGACTTGTCATTAAATGACCTGCTTGTCTTTCATCCATTACATTTTAGTACAACCACCAAATTTCAACTGTCAGGTCCTCAATTTTGCCTGATTACTAAAGAAAAAAAAAACTTCTCTGGATTTATATGACCCACCATTGTAGATTGGTTTAGTTTGGTTTGATGGCAGGAACCAGAATCCTAGCACACCGGGCATTCCCACAAGTGATCCTCTCCCAGCTACAAAATATACTCCAGGGTTTTCCTACTTATGGCCCACTGTAGATTAAGGCCTGATATTATTTCATACTTACACCATTACGTACCTTCTTCAATCACCTTTAGATACGCAGAAAACTTTTTAGTTATTTTCGAGTTTCCAATGATGCAGGTGTACACTCCGGCATGTTGTCTTTGAACATCCCGCAAGACCAGCACCTCTTGTATACTGTTTGTGTTCTATGACGGATACATAGACAGACTTTAGATAGAATGGCGGGTTGATAAACAGAGAAACAGATTGGCAAGACCAGCACCTCTTGTATACTGTTTGTGTTCTATGAGGGAAACATAGACAGACTTTAGATAGAATGGCGGGTTCATAAACAGAGAAACAGATTGGCCAGGGGGGGGGGGAGGAGATAGATTGATAGATTAGATGTGGAATAGATCCTTTACAAATTAAGCAGGTAGACCAGCAGATGGATAAATATACTACACCCAGATAGTGTGACGAATGGTGGTCGAGCCACACACGGAGAGACACTTAATGATGCGTAGATTATAGCCAGATTATATGGATGAATAGACATACAAGGAGGGAGAGACAAACAGATGCATAGATATAGAAATAAATAGAAATACAGGAGACAGACAGACCGATAGGCAGATAGATAGATAGATAGATAGATAGATAGATAGATAGATAGATAGATAGATAGATAGATAGATAGATAGATAGATAGATAGATAGACAGACCTACTTCTACAATCTCTTCTTGATTATTCCGATCCACTTTCCGTACCCAGTGTACGTGAGGCTTGGGCCAGTCAGGAGATCTACACATAAACATGACAGTGTCCCCCACCTGTGCTGTCTGATTCTCTGGTCTTTCCACCACATCGATATCATTCAATGGCATATTCTCTGGGCCAAGAGAGAGACAGAGAGAGGGTTTTCTTTATCCTGCGGTTGTGAGTACTGATAGTTTTGTCCTGTTTATGGGCTAATTTTATTCCTTTGTGCGTAATATGACAGGTCAATCAATCAATCAGTCAGTCCGTCAGTCAATCAGTCAGTCAATTAGACAGTTATTCATCTAGAAAATCATTCATTCATTCATTCACTTATTCATTCATTCAGTAAGTCAGTCAATCAGCCAGAAACTCACATGTGTAATCAATCAATCAATCAGTCTGTTTAGCGCTCACTCACTCACACATACCCTCATTTAAACAGTTTCTCACTCACTCACTCACTCACTCACCAATCATGCTACCACTACTCCAGACTCCCTATCCACTGACCTAATACTTTGATAGAGAATGTAAAGTTGAGCGACCCAAGCTTGTTTTCCCCAATGCAAGTGTATGAAGCAGTGTCTTTGATTTCCACTGAATATATGGTGAGCTTCGTTCTTCTTGCTCGATACTGAAATACAGAATATAGTTCTATTGGCAGAGTTAATTCACGCCAGTGTTGTTATCACGTTATATCTAGCTAAGACTGAACTGTCACATTAGTAAGGACTGAATGTTTACCCTTGTCGGTGCTCTATTTATTTATATACCGCAAATAAACAAACTCGAAAACTACTTGAATAATTCGGGGGCAAAAATTCTGGGTTAGGGTCATCACAAATCTAAGACTTCACGCCAAATTACATTCAAATATCATCGAGGGTTGCAACGCTACGAGCAGTTTTCTGTGATCATGCCTCAGTGAACGGACTATACTACAGTAATTATTAGTAAATCTACCACCACTACACACAACCAACTCCACCTACTACACATGAGTCCACTTCAGTGAGACAGAATCTCAGTTTTTCCCCCTGCAGCTGATTTCATCGTTACCTTTTTAGACTTTTTGATGTTAAATTTTTTATCATTCATTAACCAGGACACGTCAGGCCTCGGTGACCCTCTCATAGCACAGTTCAGCTTGACGTCAGTTCCTTCTCTGACAATCAGCTGATCGTCCTTGGGAGGGCCTTTCCTCCAGGAGGGAGCAGCTGGAAGAGACAATAATTCTAAGGTTAAATAATAAAAATTGTCTGAGCGTTTCCCCCTACTTTTGGAGCAAGGAAACCTTTTTAACCAGGTCGGAGTTTCGCGGAACATCGTGACAAAACGTACCCAAGAATGTCTAGGACCAATATTGGTCAGATGTTCGCTTCACCTGAATTATGAAGTATCTCGGGTGGCATTAAGATTTTGTGGAATCTCCGGGTAACTCTGGAACGAAGTGCATGGAACCCACAATGCCACGCCCATCTTCCATGCGATTCTGTCACCAGTTGGCTTTGCTCATGCACGCACACCCACGTGCACGCTTTGTGTCGTCTCCTGGTGGTCTAAAAACTGAATTCTTCGTAGATCTTAGTGTTATTTTCAGGTATAGAAAATTTACGATAGATAAAGGTGGAAACGAGTGGATTGGGGGAGGCGGGGGTGGGAGGAATTGAAGAATGATGACTGTTACTGGCAGTTATCAATCAAGTTATATCTTATTAAATATTATTATAAGTAAATGTATAAATTGTTGTAGGCAGCAAGGAGCGGAGAGAGTGAATGGCCGTGCGTTCTGTTTTTAATCTTCATAATATTATCTTGTTCTGCTGTATTATTTTGAATTGCCTGCCAATGCCTACTATAAACTTAGACTGGAACTTGAACTTGAACGACCGTCGTGAGCTAATATGCACAAATTTTCATCGGTCAGGAAGCATTCGTTCACTCAGTCATAACACCAGCCAGACAATTATCCAATGGCCGGTTCTCTTAGTAATAGTGCCGCACTTGGCCATTAACTCTCGTCTATTATTGCATTAGATAAATATTTTTTCTGATTTTTTTTTTAAATGATAAACTCCCTCCTGGTTATTAAATCTTTAGTCACAAATAGAAAATAACTCACCAGAATCTCGTAAGGACTACTTGTTTGGCACTCATACAGCAAAACCATACTGCTTAACGGTACTGAAATTCACAAGTGTCTTGGTACACTTACTTCAGGCCACCCTGCTTTTACAAGTAGCCAAAGATCGCTTGGAATAATTCCTCACGTGGGAAATAAGATATTCAAGACTGCAATGTGATTGGCTCAAATTAAGGCCAAGAAAATAGATACTGTCCTTGTTAGATTCCAACTCACTCTTTCTTCTCCCTACACATTCAAGGCCGACATATTTATCACTCGCGAAATTTAATCTGATGAAGCCCTGGATACGAAATATAAACAGAATATTAAGATCTACTCAGATAGACCTGACTGTGATAGGCGCCAAGTGGCCGTTGTCGTGCCGACGCACCGTAAAATCCAAACTCAAACTCAAATCACTGACATTGGGGATTTTGACCTCTGAAAGTTCCACAATAAACTGATCATTGGCCAATTCTCACTGAAACAATTGCAAAACAAACAAATAAAACAAACAAACTGCAACACTTTTACATTTTCTGAAAACGTACCCGGTTTCCTTGATTTCTTTTCTCGTCTCTCCCTCCGTCTGACACAATTTCCAGCTTCTCTGTCAGCTTTCCGGCACCGTTTAGCGTCCACAATCGCCATGGTAACAAAGATGAGGATAATGAGGGAGATCTGGGCGTAGCGTGCCAGCCTCATGGGTACAGGTTAGTGGAGTGGAACTGTCCGTACTAGCTGGTTCAGGATTTGATGATTCTATTCAACACCTGCGGGAAACTTAATAATCAAGGCTTCTTTTCACGACATGAAGAATTTCTCCTGCTACCCATCATGTACATGTACTATCATTTACCCAAGGCAAAGCTGAACATTGCAGGAAATATTAATTACAATACTGGATACTCATTCGAAAGGAAAATCTGCCCCATCTTGCCTCTTTCCCGTCTCTGATCTGTTGTTTGTCACATGGTTTTTATCTAACAGACCCAGCATAAGTTTTGCGGTTATCAGATGAAAATGGGAAATTCTCAATATGAAACACGAGTAAAACCATAACACTCATTAATTTAGAGTAACGAAATCAAAGTCTAAGCGTAAGCTTTGTCGTTGTTGTTTTTGATTTTACTAAAACAACAACAACCACTACAACAGCCTTTAAAAATGATCTTTTTCACAAGCAGTCGAAATACAGGCTAGATTTTCTTCGGGTGTCGATGTGCCATGTAAATCTTAGTGCAACTAGATCATTCGTTTTCATAAAACTAATTGTAGTTTAACAATATTTGTAATTTTGGCAGTGTTGATCACAGGTGTCTAGAAGAAGAATTAAACTGAAACCAACAATTTCTATAGAGTTCATTCACTAATAACAAATTATCTTCATGACTGGAAATTAATTCACAGCCTCGAAACAGAGAAGTCTCCTATCTTACCTCAATAAGACCGTACCAATAACTATTTAATCCCCCAAGTTGAAGGAACATCATTGCCTTCACAAATGTTTGGTGTGGACAGTATTAACCTTGAATATGTGAATGTTTTCCAGTATAAATGGAAATCTACGACAGGCATGAAGAAATATTTTACTACTGATTTATACCAGTCAGCTCTTGCCTAGAGTTGTGTTTCCTCCACGAAAGGAGGAAAAATGAGAGTAAAGGATTGGCAACTCACATCAGAAGGAATTTACAAAGTAGAAACTAATATTAAATATTTTTCACAAAGGCAGTGGATGTATATTAGGTAAAAGGCTGTTTACAAACAAATATCTTACATAAGTAAGGATTGTTCACACTTACTGTTACTAAAAGCCTTTGAGGAAACACTGCTGCCTTTGGCCGCCCCTTACACACAAACAAATATCCGTGGAATTCCAAAGGCGCACGCGGCACCGCCTCTAACGAGCAATCCTTTCTGACTGGGGAAATACCACTAAGCTCAAGGAAACCTGGACATACAACTGTTTGTAAAACTACGTTTAGCATAA
>OZ007578.1:42340354-42365415 GCA_963931925.1 Onchidella celtica
TTCACTTACCCACTAACTCACACATTCAGTCGCTCATTCACTCCCTGACTCAATACAAAACCATTAAAAGATAAGGCTGCCTCTTGCACTCGACTTCCTTTAGAATGAAATATCTGTGAGATGTCTGTATTTCGCTGTAACCACCACGGTCATTAGAGATAGAATATTCTTGTTTTCTTACCTGTATCCGGCAATCATGTAATTTTCAGCACCCGCAGTTTTATAACCAGATAACTGCCAGAGTGCCCGGTCTTGAACTGAGAGAGACAGGCCCTACAAGTAATTCATCATCGTGTCATGGCACTGGAGTAAAAATGTAAGCAAACAGACAGACGGACAGAGAAACAAAACACATAAACCTTATACCCTTCTCTCGCTCCCAAAGTGTCTTGCTTAATTATCCAAACCTTACAATACCACGGGCCGGATTTCAGTGGTGCTCCACCCCCCTCCGTAAGACGGTCAGTGTTTAGGTCTTTATTTTAGGAGGTTCGCGCCCGTTGGCATTTTCACATAAATTTTGTTGTTGTTTTTTATTTTTAAAATTATTTTTCTTGTTGTGGTCTGGTAGTGGTTAGTTTTTTTGTTTTTTTTTTGAATTTCGCCCAGGTAGCGGCCTTGTTCGGCTTGCTGTTATCGATTTCCAACTGCAGAGGTATCTGTAATGTGCACAACGTGCACACGGGCCCTCCCAGTTTTTTCGTCCTTATCCGTGAAGGTTAGGCGCTCGATCCTACCTACCATCAGACAAGATTCCCCCCCCCCCCCATAAAAAAAATAAAATAAAAATTCCAACTCAAATGCGAGCACCTTGCCTCTAGCCCAAGGTGTCTCGCGACAAGGTGAGACAAGGGAAGACGGTCAGTGCATTTTGTTTTTCTTTTAAATCTATATAAGCTGGAGTAGTGTTTTTTATTTATGCTAGCACATAGGCTGTCTCTGATTCCTAAATTTTCGGAAGACCAGCTCGGAAGGCTGGATCCGCCCCTGGCACCCACCCCCACCTCCCTTTCATAAGTGTCATGCAAACATCTTTATCTTAAACAGGTGTCATAAACATGTCGGAAATTGAAAGTGATGGAAAGTTTGGCACTTGCCAACACTTGAATGGGGCAGCTGATCGGTGCATTTTTACAAGTAACAGTGCTAACGTGTAAGCCTGGCTGGTAAGACTTTTTTTAATTGATTCAATGATTGATTTATTGGTTTTCCAGCTTCGCGTCCCTTCTCAGTTCAATGACACCATGTCAAAGACCATTTGAACCCAACCTTAAGAAAGGCGTTTAATGAATGAAAAGGGATAACAAAGGCATCACCCAAATCGAGGGTAGGCACCATAGGGGCGGCCTGATAGATTTCTAAGGTATCAGCTTTGGTGGCTGAGGTTATGTTCTTTTGACATTTAACAGTGAGACAGTTGTCAGACAAAACACAAACACAGCAGCTGTAAAATGCTTGACAAATGGGTTTCTAAAGTACTGTGAGAGACAGAAATAATCAGTGTGGAAAAGGAACAAGGACAAAATACACAAATTCTTGACTGATTAAACAAAATTAAAAACATGGATCAAACTAATAAGCAACAATAACAAGGCTGTTATAGCTAGACGTATGCAATATTTCACTGAGATTCCTTACTATGTCACTTCATGTATGCCTGTTATTGAGTGGACTGAGCTGTGATATGTTTATGTAGTGATGCCTCAGATATGTGTACCACGTATGTGAAAGAGAATTTCTCATTGAGGGATAATAAAGTGATTCTTATCTTATCTTATCTTATCTTATATTGCAGAGAAACTGTATAAAGAAATAGGAAGTACACATAATTGCCCAGAGCGTTAATCAGAGAAAGAAAGAAACCAATACATGATGTACAAGGTAGGGGTTCTTTATTTATGACTCAAAAGATTCATTCTCGTAGAACACAACAGCTTACATAGCATTTACATTATATTGTCCTTTGACTTGACTGAAACGGAAACAAAAAAAAACAACATAAGTATTTATAAAATATATTATCATACAATGTAATATCACATGATATAACAATGACTAGACATGAGAAGGTTTCATGCAAGCATTCAGCAACAGGGCTATACATAATATACCCCTCTACCACTGGAGGAGTTAATTATTTACATCTATGTACTTTACACAGGTTAGTTGTGTTTAACATTCCACAGGGAAAAGGGCCTAGCAACAATTTCTGAGAATTTGTGTTTTTACTACTTAAACTCCTCTGGACAGTATTGGAAAAAAGATTAATTATCAATTGTCCAAATTAATAGTCCCATACCACAAGAAACAGAAAACATTATTTGTACTGCATTATACAGACTTCCAAAATTCTGATTTCACCATTTATTCAAGTAACTGTAACTATGCTCCTTCTCCTCATTAAGTCTTTAGACACTTATAATGTAAACAGCTGTATGTCACCTTAACATTTAATATTAGCTTATCAACAGAGGCAGCTATGGCATGTGCTGAAAAAATGACAGCAATAGAACCTCACAGTTTCAAGGGCACAGAATGCAACTGTCTTGAAATGTCCTGGAAGGTAACAACACATGTATACTGTTGTTTCAAAAGTGGAGCAGCCCCCTTCTCTCTCCATGCATCCTTACAGACCACTTAGTATCTTGGCAGTAATCTCGCTGAGGTTAATTGTGACCTGGCCTTTTTTCTTTTTTGCCTCTTAGCACTTGCCAAAAAGACTCTACAACTTCCTTTGTCTTGGAGTGTCACCCTATGATAAGCCCACTCCCCCCCCCTCCCTAGCTTACACCAGTTCCATCTTGCTTTAATTAGAAACTGTAAAAACAAAACAATAAAAATGTATTTTCCTGCACTTCATTGGGTGATCTGAGACCCAATTTTCTAATGCTACAGCTAGATGCAATAATTATAGATGATTGCTGCCCAGATGTAGACTTGACTGGGGAACTGAGATCTTTGGTCATGTAGTGTTTCTATGAATGACAAATCCTCACCAATCCCTAACACCATAGCAACTAAAAAAGTTGAGAAATTGATGTCCCACTACATTCAAAGCCACAGCAAATGATCCTGGTTCTAGACTCTTTACACAATGAATAATCAGATAGCAATGAAAACTTTCCAAACGTTACCATCACTAGATGCTGAAATACAACAATTTCTTGCTTCTCCTAAAAAGAAACCAATTACCAAAATTAAAACCAATTACTGCACTCTTAGGGAACATGACAAAATATGGCTCAGCTTGCTGGGGGAAAAAATCTAAACTGTGGCAAACTCTCTGTCCCTGGGAAAAAAAAAGGGCCTCATTCATTAAAAACAGCACTTACAAATACAATAAAATTAAAATAAAAAGATAAAAAAAAAAGTAAATGGATTCATAACTACATGTATATTACATTTATTACACCAGTAGTTTTTGTGTGAAAGTAATCACAAAATTGCTTAAGTGAAAGCAGTTTATCTCCTGAAATCAAGTCACTTCTGCATTTCCCTTTAGTCAAAACTTGAGATATGACCACAATATTATGGTATAAAAAAGTGTATTCTATCATTTCTATCAAAACCATAATGGTTTCTCAGCTCTGGGAGTGGTTATTAAAGTGTAAAACAGTTAATCTAATGTTTTGTAGACTTAACCAAGGATACTAGATACACTAATATGAGAGACTCCCGGCTTTGCTCCCCTAAAAAATCATGCACAGTTTGGGCGCTGATCGGGGGCCGGGCTCAAGACGCATTGCATAAACAGAATGCTTGATATAATGATAAATCAAGGATGCGGATTTATTGCAGTGCTGCTGCAGCCATAAAAAAATAGCCAGGGTTTTTCTGCAGCCATTGAAATAATAATTACAAAATAAGTGACTTCAACAAAGGCCTAAAGTGACAACTGCAGAGTGAACAAAATTGGTACTTTTCCTGAACTGGCTCTGTAACGTACGGCATTGTTCATGACTTCCACACATTTGCCACTAGGTGCAAAATCTGTGCATGCTAAATGCACTAGCTGTCTCATGTCACTGTATCTAGCATTTAGAAAACTTTACTTGAAATTTTCTTGAAATATTCTGACGTGGAATTGGAATAAAACAATACTAAACTTATGTGTTTCTGCCTGTAACAGATTCCAATCTTCCATACATTTATAGCAGAAAAAGGAAAACAAACCTCTGATGGTGACCAACGACCAAAATAAAATACAGAAAACCAAAGCAAATGCAAACATAATGGCTAAAAAAAAACATCAACAAATGTCAAATGAGCAGATAATGTCTCCCACATGATGTGTCATGCTCAGAAATTTACCAGTGAATTGAACAGTTTTTAAAACCTTAATGACCCCGAACAATTTAATGCAGTCTTTAGAATTGAGTTCTGAGGTATAAGTGAGATTCAGTCTATGAGGAAATAAATGACTTCTATGAATTGTTAAAAATGGCGATGCAAAGATTTCACTACTTCATGACGGGTGAAATTTAAATGAAACTTACGCTCAATAACACATAATGATGTTCTATAGATGGAAAACAAAGTTATTTGTGTAATAAATGATGTGATGAAATGGAAATATTCCCAAGAGGCATTAATGATGAAACTAAAACATGAAATGAAGTGAAATGAAATTAAAACTCTAATACCAGATTTCTGAACACATTTTAAATGCGCTGGCAGGATTGTTCCCAATCATAACAATTTCATCAGTGTAACTCAACATTATTTTTGTGACAAGAAATATAATAATAAAAATATGATGACATAAGGGAGAAAAATCTTACCATGACTTACGCATTTATTTCTCATACATAAAAGGGAAGCAACCAAAAATATACAAAGCACGCTAGGACTCGGGGGGAAACCCACACAAAGTGGGAAAAAATCACCATGAAATCATAAACACTAAGCCAGTTGATCAAATTTGTCCAATTTCTTCAACTGTTCCTCATTTCTGTGTATCTACAATACACCCATGTCAGCTACTCCTTGGGTTTTGTCCTACTAAATGAGGATAAAACTGAGGTTATTTTATTAGGCCGTGAGCGGGTTCTGCAAGAAGTGGACAGAACTGAGATGATAATTGGCACTAATTCAAAAGAAATTTCAAAAAAAGTAAAAAACCTAGGGGTTTACATTGATTCAAATCTTTCTATGTCATCTCAGGTTAGTCACCTCATTCGTATTCTATACATGGAAATCTGGAAAATTGGTAAAATCAGACATCTTATTTCAACTGAAACTGCGGCTGTTTTAGTAAATTCTTTTGTACTTTCAAAGCTTGACTATTGCAACTCCCTTTTGGCGGGAATTTCACAAAAAAATATTAGAAAACTCCAAATTGCTCAAAACAATGCAGCGAGACTTGTTTTGAAGAAAAAGAAAAGAGATTCAGCACTGCCACTTCTGCAGAGTTTGCACTGGCTGCCAGTCGAGAAAAGAATAATGTACAAATTGTCATCCATTTGTCACAAATGTGTCAATAATACTGCTCCATCGTACCTAGTTGATTTAACTGATTACTATGTTCCATCTCGTCAACTAAGATCATCATCTGACACTACAAAATTGAAAGTACCTAAAATGAATCTGTCCACTGTAGGAGAAAAGTCCTTTTCATTTCTTGGCCCTACCATCTGGAACACTCTTCCAAAGACAACCAGGGAAATTAATGACATTGGTTCTTTCAAACGCCATCTGAAGACCCATTTCTTTCAGACAAACTAGGCTAGGTGTTTTTCGGCAGCAACAATAGTAAATATTTTTGAATTTCTTTTGTGTATGCGTGTGTGTGTGTGTGTGTAAGAGTTTGTTAAAGCGCCCAGAGCTTGTCATCGACGGGGTTGGGCGCTATATAAATGCAATATATTATTATTATTATTATTACTACTTTTCATGAAAATAAAACCAAATTTTCACCATAGATTGAAGAAATACATATAGGACAATTCCAGAGAAATATTCAAGTATCGCATTTCATACAACTCCATGCTTTAGTCGACAGCACCTCCCAGCCAGAGTCAGCTAATGCTCAGTTTCGTTCCACTATTCCTTCTCTGAAAGTGAATACCTGCTTTTCTTACAAATAAATCTGCATGTTCTACATTAGGAAGTGATTTGATAGGGACTGTTGCCAAATGCAGCCAAATTCAGAAAATATAGCTGAACAGTAAACACAACTTGGTATTTTCTTTGTTTATTTGAATTGAAAACTATCCCTACGATAGAGCTTCCTTCACACTAATGGACTTCCTTATGACATGCACTTTATTTGCTAACATCTACACGTAAACTTCTTATGATTTGTATTAAATCAACTGAAGCACTTAGAAATAAAACAAACATCATTGACATAGATGGTAAACTATTAAAATACTGAATGATTGTTTCAGTCACCCTTATATCTTGTATTGTGAAAAAAAGAAAAGTAGACAAGTTATGACTGCATTAAATATTCTTGCCAATAATTTTCATTTTCTAAATTCAACAGTTTATCTTTTTCTCAACACAATAATTGATTTATTTCAACATCCAACCAAAGGCTTATGCTAATATTTAGCTTTTGTGCAACACCCACTCCTTAAGCAGATGCTGAAAAATGTAATTTTTAAAGCCATTTGCAATAGTGTGCTCACTCCCTTCTTTTTACAGATATTACATTTATAAATTTCAAAGTTTAAAATTTCATTGGCAAAGATAATGTCACAAGTTTACCATAAGAACTTTTGAAAGTCTCCTTAAAATATAGTGGTAAACTTCACTGATAACACAAGGTGTCTCCAGATATAACCATACAGGTTTCAGCAGACAAACACATTTCTTCATAATGATGTTATTCATATTAATACTATGGGTATTAATACAAAAGAACAAAGATTGTCTAATGGTTTGGTGGCAGACAATATGTAACTCACACTTTTCATAAATTATCTGCTCATTTTTATCAGCCATGATTTCATCTTTATTTTAAAGGACTGACATTTTAGTCAGGGAAAATGACTGAGATAATTGCTTTCTTTTTTACTTTTCTCTGTTGCAATGAAAAAAGATCTGAATTTGATATCAACATAAGATAAGCCATCAGATATAGAGAAATCTCCAAAATGACTGATTGTGGCTGTAGTTCATCTACTTGTAAATGTCGACTGCAGTGGAAAAATGTCAGTTGTCACTTGCTCCTACTGGTGGACAACAGCTGTTTTTCACTTGATTGGTATGAGAGGAACAAAGCTGCTGATGTTAGCTAAGAGCATTTTGTGACAACTAACGTTCTTCCCCTGTAGTCTTCAAATGTGGTAATGCATAAACCTGAGCAGTTTTCATTCAATTTTTGTGAGCCTACAATGGGCAGGTAAACATGGCTGTAAGTAGTTGGCACATTATGAAACATAAAACATAATATATCTCTTGGCATATTCAACAAAATAACAATATCAAATTTCAACATTCTCATTTCACAAATTAGATCAAATTTTGGTATAATTCAATCAGTTAAAGTGCACTGCAGAAAATTTCTGACACAGAAATCTCGGCGTAAAAGACAGACACCTGTCACAGAGTTCTCTTCTGGACTCTGAAAATGAAAATTCAAAATCTCTCCTTCTCTTAGAAAGAAATGAAGAAAATAAAAGACTGCTTGAGGGGCTACCAATCTTAAAAGTTGAAACTTCTACAGCAACTTTAAACCATGTCAGTCTGAATGATGAATCATAATTATCACTGAATATTAACTGTTGTAGAAGAGTTTGGACTTACTACGTCAAACTGAATGAAATGTCCTATCAGGACTACACCAAGCCATTAGCAGGTGAATAACAAACATTTTTTGTTTGTGTGTTTGGCACTTCTACCCTAAGTACATGTACATGTTGACCTGCGAACGTATTTTGCTGCATTAAATGAATTCAAAAACAATAAGTGCACCCCTGAGCAATGAACCAGTTTCTTTTCTTCCCTCCCTTGGGTAATCCATTTTATGTTTTATTGTTTCCAAAACTATTTTAAATGATTAACTTTTCTTTGCAGAGGCACTGACTGACCTAATTTAGTAACTATAATTAGATGCTTTTCTTTGAAACACAATGTCCTGAAAAGCTTTGGTAGGGACAGTTAGAGCCAGTGTTGTTTGTATGATCAAGACTGACAAAAAAAACCACTGCATTTCGTACACTGGCGAGTTTCTCAATCTTTCGCTTTTATACACATAGAAACAGTCCTTACTGAAGCCCTTCCTTCTAAAGAAGAAAATTTGGGGATATTAAGTTACATTTGCCTGTTATTTATAGATAGCATAATCAGTCACTCACACACAGGTAATTTAACCCTTCATCACACTCAAAGGAAAAAATAATGAGGTTAAGCTTTTTTTATGTACAAATTTGTATGTACACCACTGAGCGCTGAACATGGAGATTTCACCAAGTATGCCTCTTTCAGACCATTCTATATAGGCATTTATCTCAGACAGCACAAAGCAGCTAACCACAGACTGCAAAACTTAATAAACATTAATCACATGGATCTCTGTTAAAACTGGATTTCTCTCCCACTTTCACTAAAAAAAAAAATAGTTTAAAAAAATGGTCAGCTCAAATATGTTCCTTGTACGAACAAAGAGACTTAAAACTAAACACCCCCCATCAATCCAACATGCTTAGGATGTCTAGGTGAAAATATGACAATTTCAAATTCTACTTACTTTCTCTCCTAGTCTGTTTTTAGCTAGATAACAAATCAGTGATAAAAGCCAATTTGGCAAAACAAAAATTCTTTTTTTCTTTTTGAATCCAATCCACCTTGGTGAATATATGAACTGTTTTGCTGAACTATACACCATCTTTCTAGGAAACTCTTCGCCCCAAATTCGCATGTTAAGTTTTGTAATAATGTATGAGAGTCATACCAGTCATTTTTTTCTGAAAACACATTTAACAACAATAAAGCTAAAGCATTCTTGGCTGTTATAAAGATAGAACTGCTTCATGTATCACCCTCTTGTTGGACATTTTGAAACAGACTCAACTCAGTCATGTAGGGTAAGGGTTAAACAGTGTCACTAACATGTTTCATCAGAAATTATGCTCTCTGTCACAGAGACCCTGACATAAACTGCAAAAAAAGAATTTACAAATAACTGTCAAATTATACACATAAAGAAGTGATGTTGAGCTAGGCTGATGAGGAATCCTCCAGAGACCTCTGTTTAGGCACCCTCAAGGACTGCAACTCATGCTGGGCAGTATGAAGATCATTTGCCAGCTGAAGTTCTTGTTCCTTTAAGGCTTTCATTTCCTTCTGATGATTCTGCGAATGGAGGCAAAATAATGAAAAAATCATTACAGTGGTAATTAAATATATGCATGTGTATGCCAGCTGTGGATTCCTTATAAACTGACACATTCAGCAACTCTGGGCCAATTAGACTACATTGCATTGACCTCAAGTTTGCTCTTAAACATGTTTTGACACAGGTCCACTGATTTAGTGATTACAATATCACTCCTCTATCATTCTGATGTGGGATCTGCCCCTATGATAATCCCACTATCCCTATGGAGTTCCTATACTAATCCACATCAGATTGACATAGGGATGCTGACTGACAGATGCACAGGATGTGTTTTGAAGGTATGAGAGTGCAAAATAGTCACTGCTATCATACAGCATTGACGGATGAAAGTCTGGGTTGGTCAAGAAAAACAAAGAAGGCCCATTCTCTCAGGAATCCAAAATATAACTTCTAATTAGAGACAAGTCTAAGTTTATTGAAGGCCTTACAGCCAATTCAAAATATGCACAAGAATGAGATTTGAAAAGACGAAAAAAAAAAAACCTGCAAAAAACACACTAGGTCATTCATTCCCTCTGCTCCTCGCTGCCAAGGACAATTTATAAATAAATTGACTCACAATATCAGAGTATGCTATGAAAAGCTTTCACATCTCTGAAATTGTGTTAAACTTAAAGAATCTTTTGCCCTACTTTGAATTCTTTCTCACTGACACGCAAAAATATTTATGTTAGGACCCAGACTAAGATCCTGTTTATGATTCTTTGTCAAAAAAGTGCTTAACTGTGTCCTAAATGTATGATGAACAATAATAGATTTTTAATTATATTTTCTTACCGCATGCTGTCGGAGTAAGTCATGTTTCTCACTTTTCAACTTATGAACTTCTCCTTTGAGTTGATCAATCTGACGAAGTAACTGATCATGCACTGTGAAAGAAAGGAAACCAGTTTCTCATGCAAAATATAATTAAAAGTGCAAAAGATTGGAAAAAAGAAAAGAAAAGAAATCTTGGTGCTTCTGAACAAAAGAAAAGTGCGAGATTGAATATGAATAAGATTTAAGAAAAGAACAAGGCTTAGAAATGCTGCCTGAACCAAGAAACTTCATGCCCATTTTAAGATCAAACCATTTTCCCTACAGACTGGAAATTTTGTATCAAGCAAACGAATGGAATGTCAAGCTTGTTACTGACACTAAACTTAATCATTTTGGAAGCAATGGGCATTTTTGGGAGCAATGAAAGCAGCGAGTCTAAGACTCCCAATTTAAGAAAAAAAATAATTATAGCAAAATAATCCATCATTGTAACAAAAAATACCAGCCATGTCAATCATGTTTTCTAAAAATGTAAGCTAAATGTGTTTTTTGAAGAGTGCACATTTTGTTGCCATAGAATTATTATTATTATTCTTTCAGTGACATAAATTGATGCCCAGGAATCCTGATGAGATTCACAGAAACTGACTACACTCTGATTTAGGGTTATGCAAACTTTTCTGAACAAGGATGAGAGACTCAGATTTTAGTTCCGTCACGGACCATTCGGTTTTAGGCTTAACTGTAAAAAAGTCACATGTGGGGATAAATTAGGTGGGACTAACTAAAAGCCTTTAATTAAAAAAAAAAAAATAGTTACATGTGTTTGATTTGCTCAGAAAAACAGAAGAAGCTCACTGAAAGCCAGACCATTCATCTGGACTGGCCTGTGGCCCGCAGATGGTTTGTACATTGGACAAACATGTTCTGGTCAATCCACATTCCACAGTAATTGAAATGAAAAGAAAAGCATTCCTTGCCCTTCTTTTTTTTTTTTTTGGTAGACACTTACCATCACTTTCCAGTGAAAACACATATTCTCCACCATACTGAGCATTGATTTGAGTGGTTGTATTGGGTGTTCCAGTCGATGACATACTCTCCTGAAGTGAAAAATGATTAACATATTAATTATCAGAAAGCTACTATCTTTTATGTCAAAGACATTATTATGTTCCAGTAGCAATGAAAAGCACCAGAAGAGTTACGATCCAACTCCTAACATGTTATACAATTCACAATTGTGCTCCTTTGTTGTGAAGATACCTTCCTTACTTAGGCATCTTTCAAAGTATCAAAAATCATAAAATGGTCTTTGAGTGTTTAAACACTTTGCCACCTAACTACTGATTTATTCTATCTCCACCTTTTATAAATATTAAGATAAGGTCATGACATCACATAACAAAATGTATTCTATCATTCTTACGAAAATCGTGAAGTTATTTCAGCTCTAGTAGTAGTTTTAGAAGTATTAAAAAGTTGTTCTCACATTTTGTAAAGCTTAACCACAAAACTGTCCAAGCAATTTGCTAAAATGTTCTGATGTGAAGGTGGGATAAGGCAGTACTAAGGTAACAACTAGGAAACATGCATATTGCAACCATGGTGTGTACCGTAACAAGCAGGTGTAAACAAAGGTTGGACAGGTGATACACAAGGAATGTACATAGAATCTGATGATGATGGCTGTTCCCGAGCAAGCAACCTGCAGGAATTTGATGCGCTGGATTGATGTCAAATTTGCACTTAGGAATGACATCATTTCTACATAGATCCCCTGGTTACCACATCATTCCGATGTCGTGTTTGAATTAGGGAATCCACCCCTGCCATAATGCTACCAATCCAACAGAAATCTTATACAAATCAATGTTGGATTGACATAAGGATGCTGGCTGGTCCTTTCCATTTAAAACAAGCTTACCCAAAACCCATGACTCTGTAGAAAAAAAATGATAAAAAAAACAACAACCCAACAACATAGAAAGTAGTGAAAACTAAGGGAAAGAGTGAACTTTTTGCAACCTTTAGCACACACATCAAACACTGACAGAAATGATAAAATAACAAATGCTAACCATTACCATTCCGGTGTCCGAGTCTTCGTGGTTACTGCTCTTGTTACTACCAGTATTATTGCTGTTGTTCATATTGACAACTGTATTATTGTTATTGCTATTGTTATTGTTGTTATTGTTGCTGCTGCTGTGGGGAGGAAACTCTTCCATACTGTTGAAACTGCTCTCAGAGTTGGACCTAGATATGTGGATGAGCTGATTTGTTCTGTAGATAAGAATGATATTACATTGGTAATAGAATAAAGAATAATAAGAAATAAAGTAATTGCAGAACTTTTAATTAAGCTCCAAAACTGTGCACAAATGCAGTAACACCTGTATTTCATAAACAATGTAGAACTTTACTACATCATGTAATGTTTGCAAATTAGACCTGTCTAAATGAAATAACTGTATGAAATATAATTATAACCAGTGACATATCATGAGTCCTTTCAGATGAAATGTGCATTTTCTAAGCTCTTTCTGAGTAGCACTTAAAACCTTCATTTTAGTAGTGATTAAATGCAAGTATCAAATTTCACACAGTTTTCATCACGTCTTCAATGCTGTAACATACGCAGCTAATTTTAGTCAAGCAGATAAGGATATGATAACGTCTAAATTATTCAGAGGTGATCTAATATTTTCATGCTTTTTACAAACATTAACATTCAGTGTCTTCTGAATAAATACAAGGGCATTGTTTTGGAGAGGCACTCCCCCCATCTTGGAAGTTTAATATGTATCAGGAGTCAGTCCACACTTTGAAGACTTACTAACTTACCGAGTGGTCGATGAAATGCTACTGGGGCTAGACTGTGGACTGGGAGGTGGACTAATGCAGGCTTGGTAGGATAATATACTGTGGCTGCTGTCTATCCTCAGATTCCTGTTCACAAAGAAAGTAAATCAATTTTACAAATAATCAAGAACAAAAACACACATACATCAATCTAACAACATCATTCATTCAACTTACATAAGATTGAAAATATGATTTTGTCAAATCGTAAACAAACAGAAGTTGTCTCTTACTAATTATCTCTGAGCACAAACTGAAGAATATGAAATGGGAAACCTCAAAGAAATTTATTCAAATTAAAAGTAACTTTACTATGCTGGAAATATTGTTATTTGTTCAAAATTAGTGAGGAAATTCCCAGCATCATTTCTTTTCTGATGTTGCCCATATAATAGTATAGTCAGATTTAAATAGTACTTTGAGCAGGAATCTGACATGTTAAAGAACGTCGCTCTTAAAACAAAACACAACACACAAACACAAAAAAAAGAAAAACCCCAAACAAACAAACAGAAGGAAATCGAAACTAAAAAAAAATCATAGAGCCTTGCACTTTGAGAAGAAGATGTATAGTTTTCACAGAGGGACTGTTAGAAGTAAACGATCTAACTCTTCTTAGGCACAATGTTTCTGTTTACTTGAAAGTAGCGATCACTTGTGCACTTACCCTTTGCTGTCTCTGTTAGGCTTAATTGGTTTGTCAAAGGTGGAAGAAAACTGCCTGACCAGATTCCGTGGAGTGGATGGAGATTTCCTGACCTGACAAAAGTACAAAAATCAAAATTGATTATAGCTGATATAAACTGTGCAAGTTGTGCAGGTGGTAGAAAAAAAATCTGAGAATGAGGTGCTGTTTGTTCAAATTTGCAAATAGCTTTGGTATTGAATTTTCAAACATTTGAAACACCTGGAAAGCTGTGAAAAATACAATTTCTTATACTAGCATTTTACCCAACAGCCAAGCTAAGCTAAAGTCATTGTAGCACCAGGATTTTTCATGACGCAGTTTTGATAATAGTAATCCATTCTATAAGGTTACTGTCCAATTTTCACATTAATAGGTCTGTCTTTTTCTTTTTTTTTTTTATTTTATCTCTTTTCCCATGAGAACTTGACTTAAACACCCTAATACAAATCTACTTTTGTGTGATAACTGCCACAGGCACTAATGCTCTTAATTGGAGAAACATGTAGGCATAAGACACTAAATAATATGTCAACTGCTAACAACTGCCTAACGGTAAATTGTAAAAATTTGTTACCCAATTGTGTTGGCCAGTGATAGTCATTTTACACAGCCAATGGGTTAGTGCAAGGGAAGCAAGCTTTATCTCCCTACTGCCTTACCGGTGAGTTGGTCCCCTTCTCATCCTCTCCAACTGTTGCGAGGGAACCTTGAAGTCCATTCATCTTCTTCTGACCCTGTAGACTGTTGGACTCCAAGCTTGGACTTCTGCCCTTCCCACTGAAAGCCCTCTTGACTGAGTCTAACAACCGACTCCCTTCCTGTTTGGTACTTGGTACTGACGAAAGGCCGAAAAGCTCCAAGTTCCGTTTGTGAAGGTCATGGTAAAGAGACTCCAGAAGGGATGTTCTTGTGCGATGCTGAAATAAAAACAAACAATGATTCCATAATGATCAATATCTTGCTGACATAGATTTTTTCTTCACTCAATGTTTTTTGCACTGATGTAAGAAAATTAGACTATAAAATTTTCTGAATTAATTTCCTGCATGCAATTTTGCACATCTATAAGTGACATCTGGGAATGAAACGGTCAAAGGCATTTTATTTATCTGATGCCAACATTTTTGTTGAATTTCCCAGTCTCATAATACTTTTTCTAACAAAGAAAATCATCTACGTGAATTTGCTCCACAAGCCGATCTCAAGACACTACAATAAAAGGAAAATGAGCAAACATGTACTCACCCCAAGTTTGGCAAACTGGTCGGCCTTGTAACATGCTAATTCTGCATTAATCAACTTGGTCAGGAGAAATTCTCTGAACTCTTCACCCTGTAAACAAATACAAAAAAAGCAAATATACAACAAAAGTGAAATTATCTTTCTAATCCGTGATTATCTCATGGATTTGGCATTAAATGTCACTGCACATTAGCTAAACACAGAGCTAGTAGGTCCTTGTAAAATGTAACACAATAATCTAAAATTATCCAAGAAGCAGAGGACAAAAATTACCATATAAAGATAAGTAAAATATGTATGCAGGTGAATCCAATGACAGTCATTACAAACTTACCGTGACAAACTCTGGTGGCTGGGGTAATACTGGGTAAAATCTTGGCACGTCTTTCCTGGCAGCTACTGAGATCTGAGGAGAGGAAAAGTAATGGGTGATACTGACTAATGATCAATGTGACATTTGAAATCCATATTTGATGTCATCTTCATTTATTAGGCAATTTGTGTAAATTCCCACATTACTGATGATATAAATTTGCACAATGCAAAAAAAAAAATAAAAGAGCTAAACAGTTTTGGGCCATAGAAAAAGTGTTGCTGAGCCCGGTAGGCTGTTAGTCTTGTTTTCTATTACACACCAAGGTTAGCAGCCTGATAGTTAAACATCAGAGTTAGCAGCCTGATAGTTAAACATCAGAGTTAGCAGCCTGATAGTTAAACATCAGAGTTAGCAGCCTGATAGACTTGGCAACTCTTTCTGTATGGCCCTTTCTGGTAAGAATTTTCAACTTGGTATAAATAAATAAACTATTAATATCTCTTGACAAAATTAAAATTAAAATAAGAGTTTTCCTCACCTTGTATTTTTGTGGATGAGTGTCTTTGACTGGTTGCACTACAATGAAGCAATGCAGAAAATGGGAGGCAATCATATCAGGGACAAATGGAGTGTTCTCCTCTTGGAACACAATAGTGACAATGTCATTACCAATATGGCGTTTCCTCTGGAGCTGGAATAGATAGTAGATAGTTTAGTTTCTTTTCAAGGTTGACACTGAGAGAGTTCACCATGGGCAGCCCTTATAAAATAAAAGAACATGTTTCAGTGTAAAGAGCAGCTACTTTTCTTTTTCATGCTTTTCTCATTTTTGGCTTTGTATTTTCAAAGGTTTCTTATCTAAATAACAACACTGCTGAGAATAGAACTTCTCAAACTTTCCTCAGACTGGATAATGTGTTTGAATTTCACTTTACTCTCCCTTTGTAAAACTGCCATCTCACATATGATGTGAAGTGGGATCCAGCACTATGGAAAGTGAGGTGCCCTTATTTGGAGTTTGCTGTAATAGTATAGCTAAGCCACAGATTTTTGTTTCACATTTGGTGTCCAGAATAGAACTCTCATTTACCTGCGGTGGATCTCCTTCTGTGTAAGTTGAGTAGTCACATGAAATATTTTACTTCTCTCTAATGCTGCTTATCATCAATCACCAGTACAAAAAGGTAAATTTACCTGTTGTGGATCTCCCTCTGTGTAAGGTAACAATGTCGATACATGAAACATAATCTCTTTTCCGTTGAACTTAGTATATACAGACTCAGCACCAGTCTGACAGTGGGTAGTATCAAGACCCCCTCGGAAACTGCCGGTAAACAAGACAATATAGAATTTGAAATGCCAGAAGTCCATACCAATGAATACAATAATATGAAATTGCTCTTTCAACCGGTGAAGGCACTGACATATAAAAATTTAGAACACACCATTTGTAGAGATTCTGATACTGTGTCACTGATGACTACAATTGGTATCCACTGTATTTATTTCCATGCTGGTGTATACAATTTTATACTATGGAAATGCCAATACTGTGTATTAGGTAAATAAAAATATGATCTATAATGACATGTGTCTCTACAGATTGCAATTCACTGACAAAGAAGCATAAATTTAAATAAAATACAAAAAATACTAATAACGGTAACTGCAATGCCAAGCATTGAATTTTTCATAGAATATCTCAGCATTTTCAATACTTTCCCTTCCACAAATTCCAGTTGAAGTGGTCCAGCCAAAGTCTGACCCATTGTTTTCCAAAGAAAAAACGTCAAGGACACTCTCTAGATGTATTATTACGTTGAATGATTTCTTCCCTAAAGCTAGTCTTTATTTATGATTTCATCATGAGGGAAACCAGATTTCAATGACATGTCTATAAACTTTTGCTCTCTACTCAAAATCTTGAGTTCCTGAACTTCTCTTACCCTCTAAAATCTTTCAGCTGAACTCGATCACCAATTGTGTCCAGAAACACATCCAGAGCTGGACTGTGGGTTTTGTTGCCAAATAATTCTTCCTCACTTGTCTGGGGAATTGACACAAGCGGAAACATCTTTAAACTGCTGCATGAACAATTGAAATCTTGTCATTCTGTGGGAATCCTATTGAAATTTTACAAGCGTAAAAATCACAGCAGTGAAAATATATTATATAATATATTTAAAAAAAAACAAAACAACAGTTTCTGGAAATGAACAAGGACGGACCTCTACTTGGGCATTAAAAATATTTTTTTGATAAATTTGTTTACTGTTCAGCCATATATTTTCTCTTTTGACTCACTTGGAAACTCTCTGCTGAAGCAAATTCCATTATTTAAGGAAGGAAAAAAAAATTGCAGATGTAGAAGAGGGAAAGAGTTGCCATTCTCCCTACTGTTGACCAATCAGGTTTATTTCAAGTAAGTTGCTGAAATGACTGGTCAGTATGATTTGCAGGGACAGTTCAGAAAACAGTTATTATAACTTACCTGTCCTTTTCTTTGGTATATGATACCAAATTTGAAGTTGTGTGTAAGAACGTGTTCATCATAGGACATGACAAGCTCTGAGCCCTGGAAATGTCCAAGAGGAAATAATACGTAAATTTGAATGTGATAATTAGGTGGGGGATGACAGTAGGAAAGCAACAGTAAAATAACGTAACCAGTTTTGTTTTTTTTTTTCTACATGGGTGGCAGCAGCTTGGACGGATGAATGGATGGATGCTCTAATGTGTGTGGATGGATGAAAAAGAGTGGGTGAGCCTTTGGATGGGGAGATGAAATGAATGGACAAGTGAGCGATTGAATGGTTGGATAGAACAATGGAAGAAAGGATGGCCAGTGTAAGAATAATGGCTAGACAGAACATTGGATAGATGAGTAGATGAATCAATGAGTGGTTGCTAGGGAGATGGACAGTTGGGTAAAGGAAAAGCGGGTGGGCATATGCTCAGATGTAGCACATAGGCAGAGATGGAAAATATCAGTCTGAAATTCTACAACCGATGGAAGGCTACGAAGAAAAGGGAGACAAATGAGTGGAGGAAGGGAAGACAACTGGGTACATGAATATGTTCAAACTTCCAATAAAAAATGACGAACAGTAAATGAATGAAAATAAAACTATTTTGATGAATGGGCTGCTGGCCAATTATGTGAAACAAATTTCTGGTCAATGAAAATTAAACAAATAAAATGTAACACCATCTATTTGCCCAAAGAACATCTTCTATATGTAACATGAAAGGCAAAACTAATTCAGATTATAATTTAACATTGCCATCTTAGTAAGTTAGTTCTTGTCTGTCCTATCTCCATTTTCTGAGAAAAACTGGAGATCTGTTAGTATGTAGAAGAAGAATAGCAAATGCACGCTTTGACAATTTTTTAAATGCGTTTTGGCGCTTATCAAGCTGTTTCACAGTTCCGATTTATTCTAACTCCTCATTGAAACACTAAAACCACAAACGTTTAACGTCGAATTTGTCAGTTGTGCAAAAAGTGGAGTTGGAACAGAAAAGAACAGTGGTCGCGATTCTTTTCTCGCACCCCAGCCCACGCGAGTTTCTTTCCCACTTCACCACCTGAAACAAATCGGGTCGCTATCTCTGCACTTCACTCACCTTTAATGACAAAACTGGGTGAAATCTGTCCGTTGTAATATCTTCACATATACACTGAAAGAAAACAAGATAACATCAGTCACCAAAAAAAGTTTTCAATAATAGATATATAGCCTGCAGGAAAGGATGAACTCCTGATGCTAATCTCTGATTTAAAAATGTTCGTGGAAAAATAGAATGTACAACTGTCCTGGATAATTTGAGAGAATTTCCGAAAATTCTGAACAGCCTGAAGGTAAACGCACGCGCCGTACATACAAAAAGGCAGGGACCGGCAGTACTGAAATCGTAGAAATGCAGCTGCTCTGAAATAATGAACCGCCTCCTAGTCCTACTGACCCAGATTTCACTTTTGTACCGTACGGGTAACAATCGAAAACTGCTGCCACCGGCGTTTTTCGAGGCCTAATGACCAGTAACCTCTCACTCTATCGCAGAAAGTTTACAAATTAATCACAGAATCGTTGGCCTTCCCTGCAGTATGTGGCTTTCGATGCCTACCAGTTATTATTCTTACAAACTTTCACATTTTTGTCGTTATGAAATAAAAAAGTCATCGTATATATTGAAATGTTCAATCACTTTCGTCACGTTCTGTGTATTCAGCTTTGCTGCAAGAAGCTGTGTTCATTTACATGAACAACTCGATTACTCTTGTTGTCATTATTATTATTATCTTATTATTATTATGACTAGGTGAGGAACCCAGCATTACCCGGGATAAACCTGTGTTTCCCATCCTTCTCACTCGATCTTTCTGATCTAGAAAGTTCCCCATGCTAATCTAAAGTTTTGCAACGGTTCTGTCTTCCTTTACAAACTGTATTGTTATTATTATTAAGATTATGAAAGTAATAAAAAGGAGCATCTCCTGTCATGCGCCCAGACTCACTTCGTTTTTAGTATTTCACATTTAAAGCGTGGCCCTCCTAAACCTAATATTTATTTCAAGTCTGCAATTTTTTTTATTTAACTCTTGCAGGTGGTTCTAAAGATAGGGCCAGGGCTAGTCAATTCGAGAGTGCACCGACAATGGAAACAAAAAAAGGTGAGTTAGGTGGCATTGGTGCACTAGGTCAAGTCTGTTTTGATTCAGTGACCGAAGTCTCTTTCTGCCAGGAGACGCCAAGACAGTTTTGACGCATCCAGTCCAGTGTGACAGGCTTGTTTTAGTCTCACTGATGCGCGACATCCCATTCAACTCCACAGTCCGCGTGTCGCGCTAATACCGAGACAAAACGGCCTTGACTCAGTGCACCACTAGCCTTAGATGGTTGTTAAAAAACAATGGTAGTTCGCTATGTTTGTATGTAAGCACCCGTGGTCGTGAGTAACTAGGTCACGGTACAAGAGCTGTCTCCTCCCTCAGATACATTTTCCAGGCAGCTGGTGAGGACAATAATTATGTTTCCAGGCGCTCAGTCGATGGAGTGCAAAACAGTGACAGATCCCGATAACAATCATCCATGTCTTGGTTGAACTAATGACTGGCGGAGACAATAAAAATATCTACAGTGGCAGGTAGACGACACTAACAATGATTATCTCACTACCCTCTCCACATTCACACAGACAACGCTAATGGTGCCTTTATTTCGCCCAAGGACACAGCAAATAATTACAAGACATTTCTTGTTTTTCTTCCACCACTTAATCCACCACTTTCCCTTTGTCACATTGTAAGAAATATGTCAGACTGGTGCGCCAGCAATTTGTATTATAAAAATATTTTGATTTTCCGGTGGCAAATTGGATGCTAGGTATGATAATTATGTAGTGGCGATGATATTGATGCATGATAAAAACACACCCAGTGGGTACTTACCCGAGCAATTTTCGCTGGATTGGGGACATCGATGGAAGAAGTGGGGATGAATTCTTGTCTTGTACAAAACCGAGTTCTGGGAAGTTGTAAGGAGGAAGTAATGAGTGACAACAGTTGCGTATAGAGATTAAAAAAAAAAAGATGAAAAGTCAGTAAAACAAATAAACAACAGGCACACGGGTAAAGAAACGGTGACAAAGAGAGAGATGATGAATTGACGTGAAAACAGGAAGACCGACATACATACATACACACATACATACATACATACATACATACAGAGAGACACACACAGATAGATAGCTGATGGAAGGGTTGATGGACGATTGGATGGATGGATGGATGGATACATAATTAGATAAAGAGAAATTATTTATACATTCCAGAATAAAAGTGTCTTTAGCAGCATGCAGGCCATTTCAATGATACCGATCAGTTGACTGCTTACCTGACAATGGCATTGATACTGTCTGAAGGATCAGATTCAGCTTTGATGGACATGACAATGGGTCCCAGGTTTTCATCCAAGGCATAGTAATTGAAATGTTCCTGTAGAGGATAATTAGGAAAAACTGGAATTCAGCCCAATGGCGTTTGTTTTGTTTTGTTTTGTTTGGTCCAGGTAGTGAGTGAATGTGAGGACTGAAAAAAAGAGGGACGGGGAATAGAACAGGGGAGGGGGGGGGGGAGGGAGAGAGAGAGAGAGAGAGAGAGAGAGAGAGAGAGAGAGAGGCACACACACACACACACACACACACACACACAGAGTATGTGTATATAATTATATGGATGTGCGTAGGTGAACGACGGTGTTGTGCACAAGACTATGTAAAACCATTGCAATAGCGGAGTAGGCCCAATGTACAATCATCTTTATGCAACAGCAACAACAAAAAAGTCTTTTGCTTATTCGAAACTGCGGTACAGACTAAACCTCTTTGTTTTTTTTAATTTCCTAAACTGGAGCGTTTACAAAAACCCTACTTTGAGACATTCTCGATGTTGGAGTGCTTCAGAATGTTATGTTTACTACAGCAGAGTACAAGTTGAAGTACTTGAAGACGAAACGGGCAGCACTTGGGTCAACTTTCTTCTTTGAAACAAGTATTCTCTTTACAAAATATTCAGATTTCCTTCAATCCCGTTCCAGAAAAGCCCGTGCGGGTGACATAATAATGCGCAGGATGCAGAAATTGCCACTGCGTCTTAGGAATTGTTGTTGTTTTCACGAGCGCACTAGTACATCGCTTTTCTTTTGGGCGATATTTGTCACACTTCCAGTAAATCTTTAAATAGATGAAAATAACATCGTCTTTGTTCGAAGGGTACATTTTCTCAGACTGATTTTGCCCTTTTATTCAAGGTTAGAAATGCGAAAGTACATGCAAATCTACGAAAATATCCACGCGCGGTAGTAGACACAAAATACATGTCACAATATTTTGAAAATTACATTCCCGACTAGATCAAAAACTTCCACCGTGCATTACAAAAAAAAAACACAAAAAAACCCTTAAACTACACACTGGCCATTTTTTAGTTCATATCCAATCAGCTGTACGCTAAAATTAAATCCAGTACTCCTTTGCGCCGGTTAACCTTTGACAAAATTGCAGTGCGGTAAATGACGCCATGAAATGGTTGTAAATAGTTTGTTCAGTTCATGAAGTAATTATTTTCATTGAATGGAGGTAATGTTCTTGTAATGAACCGACCAAAGTTTTTCACAGGTACAGGTATACATGGTACTCCGTGACGACAACTAAAACAATATTAGAATCGAATCACGCCTCACTACTACATCAGAAGCAGCGGATTCTTGCATTTGGGTCTCTTGCCCTATCGAACCAAAGCTGCACTCCTGCCGCGTTGAGACGAATCCGTGCACTAACCAGTGACCTATTTAAGCAAATGAATCACCGACACGCTGGTTTAGAGACAATATGCTCGCCTCTCATGCCGACGGTACCGGATTCGAATCCCGGTCGGTGCAGGCATATTGGAATTTTGGGATTTCCCCCATATTTTCCCGTCCCTGAGGCTATGCTAGGTAGGATTAAGCACCTAGGCTTCTCGGATAAGGACCAAAAATTCGGAAAGCCCATGTGCACATGAAAGATGCCTTTGCTGTTGGAAATTGTAAACAGCAGGCAGTGCAAAGTCGCTGCCCGGGTAAAATTCTAAAAAATAACGAATCCCTACACAACAAGAAAAAGTGAGGTGTAAATGCCAAGGGCACCAAACTTCCTAGAATAAAAGTCCTAAAACAACAGAAACCAAGATCTGAGGTGCACGTGCTAACAGCAGTGATCCTCCTGAAGCAAAGACCTCAAATCTTCAGAAAACAAGATCTGAGAAACAAAGAATTTTGTTCAAGCTATCTTTATGTCCAGTCACAAAAAAAGGAATTACATCTACTGGCGGATTATCATCTTTGATTACTTTGCGTTCATAAAATTGGTCTAGCTCCTTTTTCTGAGATAACCATAATTATGCGAGTGTACAAAATGCCCAATCTCTCAATGGTACACAGCCCCCCTCCCCTTTCCCAATCTGAGAAGAAACGGACTAATTTAAATCAACTTTTAAAAAATACCCAACATTTTTTTGTCAAAACAATAAATGAGGAATTAGGTCCCTCTTCCGTTCATGGACACATTTAGTATTTAATTCACTGACATAATCAGTTGAGTCTGGACCAAAATTTTTGTAGCTTTTTTCCCCCGTCAATGTACTATTGTCAATCTTACTGTCTTTGTGTTTAGTTTTCTAAGATTGAATGTCCTTTCTCCACACAATCAAACCAAAAACAGACCAACTAATACATTAAAGAAAATTCCTTGTTTGTCAAAAAATAGTCCAGACAAGAGTTTGCATAATTTTGAAGAACGCAGTTTCAAATTTCTCTCTGTTATGCAAGTTCCAATTCAGACTCTGGTTTCTTCGTATTTTCCAACAGAGGCCGTCCATAAAGTACACACGCTCGAATTTGGCTATTTTTGAAGCTTCATTCCCATAAACCTCCTGCCTTGCGCTAAAGTTCATCCATTAGAAATTAGATTGTCCGTCACAAGACCTTGATGTTTGAAAACGTAGAATAACACTTTGCAGGAATTATTTCGCTGTTTCATTAGAGACATGGCTTTTATTATACTCTGACAATTTAATTTGCTGAAAAAAACAACAACAACAACTAAAAGCTTTTTAACAAAATTATCATGTTTGAAATGCGCAGTTCGCTTCCCAGATCACTTTCCTCTCATTATGTATTTTTTTGGTACGCTGGAAGCAACCCCCCCCCCCCTCCTCACACACATAGTTTGCCGCATCAGATCTTGAAGGACTCCGGAGAACGAGTTTCACTGTGATTTTAAAAAAAAAAGTCTCCTGTCCTGTAAGAAGTTCAGTAGTGAGTTCTTTTGCCATTCTCTCCTTCTTTCTTCAAACGTTCCACACCTTTATAGTTTATACCTCCATACACTCCTCTCTCAATCCATTCATCCACCAGCACACCCATCCATTCGTACATCCACACAACCGTTTATCCATGCATCCCTTCCACTGTGTTCATCTCACCACCTCCGCCATTCCATCTCCCTTCCAACCTGCTATGAATGCTTTACCTTGCCAAAGAATTCGCATCTGTAACACTGAGCAGTGAAATCTGTATCAATACTGAGCTCGCTGGCACTAGGGTGAAGGGAGGGGATAGATTCGTGGACATTGTCCTCTTCCGATGTGATGAACCCCTCACTCCCTTCCATCCAGTAGCCGCCCCTGGAAGGCAACACAATCATGGGGTAAGGGCCACCTCCCTGGAGAATCTGAAAATGTTAAACAAAAAGACATGTAAGAGTCATCACCGGATGCTCTCTTCGTCTTCACCTGGTCTTGTCTAACATTCTGAATGATAGATGATTTGCTTGCCGATGATAATTTGTAGCCTAAGAGCCCACGAGTCGATTTTGATGTGCCGACCAGTCAGACTTTGAAGTCACGACACTGACTTCCATTAAGACCGCGCGCACCAGGCAACTCATAGGATTTCTGTGAAACTCAATGTGGTGACGTCACAGTCCAACAAGCCGACTAATCAATATCGGTTGGTGTGCGCCCAGGCTTGGCATTCTGTGCTTTCAGAGCTCTAGTTTATATACTCTCTCTACCCCCCCCCCCTCCCCCCCTAAAAAAAAAAAACAGGAAAAAATATTTAGAGGAGTGCAAATGTTCATCATTAAAATTTAAAGGAAAAAACAACAAACGAAACAACATTTACGAAAAGCAAAGCTCAGATCTAACTCGCAAAATAAGTAATATATAAAGAAGGCGTTTTAATTACTAGTCATTTAGTTTGATTAATTTATCTAGAGGTTTTGCAACCATAAATATTTTA